>NW_003152367.1:0-31401 GCF_000003605.2 Saccoglossus kowalevskii
AAAAAATAATTTCGTTACATGGAGGCTTACTTAAGGAGGCTCAAACGTGAATCTCGTCGGGGAATTAGCTCAAGTGGTAGAGCGCTCGCTTAGCATGTGAGAGGTACCGGGATCGATACACGGATTCTCCAGTGAGTCGAATGCAACAACTTGTTGTTTTTGAGACTCAAACCCTTGAATTACAAGTTATATTATGACAGAATGTTTACGGTCACTGTGATAATAATTGTTTAGAAAACAATAATTTGATCAATTCTAAGTAATTTTACTTTACGAGCATATGATTGAAATTCTGAATATTTCTGATTAAAAATTAGTTACATCGAGACTCACTTAAGGAGGCTCAATCATGAATATCGTCGGGGAATTAGCTCAAGTGGTAGAGCGCTCGCTTAGCATGTGAGATGTATAGGGATCGATACCCGGATTCTCCATTGAGTTGTGTACAATAACAAGTTGTTTTTGAGACTCAAACCTTCGAATTACAAGTACTATTATATCAGTATGTTTACAGTCACTGTGATAATCATTGTTTAGAAAAAATAAATTCGTTACATCGAGGCTCTCTTAAAGAGGC
Source organism: Saccoglossus kowalevskii (assembly GCF_000003605.2). Lineage (NCBI taxonomy): Eukaryota > Metazoa > Hemichordata > Enteropneusta > Harrimaniidae > Saccoglossus > Saccoglossus kowalevskii. The sequence goes on from NW_003152367.1 coordinate 578, forward strand.
TCAAACGTGAATATTGTCGGGAATTAGCGCAAGTGGTAGAGCGCTAGCTTAGCATGTGAGAGGTACCGGGATCGATACCCGGATTCTCCAGTGAGTCGAATGCAACAACTTCTTGTTTTTGAGACTCAAACCTTCGAATTACAAGTTATATTATGACAGTATGGTTACGGTCACTGTGATAATAATTGTTTAGAAAAAATGATTTGTTCAATTCTAAGTAATTTTACTTGACGAGCATATGATTGAAATTCTGAATATTTCTGATTATAAATTCGTTACATCGAGGCTCACTTAAGGAGGCTCAAACGTGAAAATCATCGGGGAATTAGCTCAAGTGGTAGAGCGCTCGCTTAGCATGTGAGAGGTACCGGGATCGATACCCCGATTCTCCAGTGAGTTGAATGCAACAACTTGTTGTTTTTGAGACTCAAACCCTTGAATTACAAGTTATATTATATCAGTATGTTTACGGTCACTGTGATAATAATTGTTTAGAAAAAATAATTTGTTCAATTCTAAGTAAATTGACTTTACGGGTATATGATTGAAATTCTGAATATTTCTGATTATAAATTCGTTACATCGAGGCTCACTTAAGGAGGCTCAAACGTGAATATCGTCGGGGAATTAGCTCAAGTGGTAGAGCGCTCGCTTAGCATGTGAGAGGTACCGGGATCGATACCCGGATTCTCCATTGAGTTGTGTACAATAACTAGTTGTTTTTGTGACTCAAACCTTTGAATTACAAGGAGTATTATATCAGTATGTTTACGGTCACTGTGATAATAATTGTTTAGAAAAAACGAGTCGAATGCAACAACTAGTTGTTTTTGAGACTTAAACCTTCGAATTACAAGGAGTATTATATCAGTATGTTTACAGTCACTGTGATAATAATTGTTTAGAAAAAATGATTTGTTCAATTCTAAGTAATTTTACTTTACGAGCATATGATTGAAATTCTGAATATTTCTGATTATAAATTCGTTACATCGAGGCTCACTTAAAGAGGCTAAACCTGAATATCATCGGGGAATTAGCTCAAGTGGTAGAGCGTTCGCTTAGCATGTGAGAGGTACCGGGATCGATACCCGGGATTCTCCAGTGAGTCGAATGCACAACTCGTTGTATTTGAGACTCAAACTTCGAATTCCAATGAGTATTATATCAGGTATGTTTACGGTGACTGTGACAATCATTGTTTAGAAAAAATAATTTCGTTACATCGAGGCTTACTTAAGGAGGCTCAAACGTGAATCTCGTCGGGGAATTAGCTCAAGTGGTAGAGCGCTCGCTTAGCATGTGAAAGGTACCGGGATCGATACCCGGATTCTCCAGTGAGTCGAATGCAACAACTTGTTGTTTTTGAGACTCAAACCCTTGAATTACAAGTTATATTATGACAGAATGTTTACGGTCACTGTGATAATAATTGTTTAGAAAAAATAATTTGTTCAATTCTAAGTAATTTGACTTTACGGATATATGATTGAAATTCTGAATATTTCTGATTATAAATTCGTTACATCGAGGCTCACTTAAGGAGGCTCAAACGTGAATATCGTCGGGGAATTAGCTCAAGTGGTAGAGCGCTCGCTTAGCATGTGAGAGGTACCGGGATCGATACCCGGATTCTCCATTGAGTTGTGTACAATAACTAGTTGTTTTTGTGACTCAAACCTTCGAATTACAAGTAGTATTATATCAGTATGTTTACGGTCACTGTGATAATAATTGTTTAGAAAAAACGAGTCGAATGCAACAACTAGTTGTTTTTGAGACTTAAACCTTCGAATTACAAGGAGTATTATATCAGTATGTGTACAGTCACTGTGATAATAATTGTTTAGAAAAAATGATTTGTTCAATTCTAAGTAATTTTACTTTACGAGCATATGATTGAAATTCTGAATATTTCTGATTAAAAATTAGTTACATCGAGACAATAACTAGTTGTTTTTGTGACTCAAACCTTCGAATTACAAGGAGTATTATATCAGTATGTTTACGGTCACTGTGATAATAATTGTTTAGAAAAAATAATTTGTTCAATTCTAAGTAATTTGACTTTACGGGTATATGATTGAAATTCTGAATATTTCTGATTATAAATTCGTTACATCGAGGCTCACTTAAGGAGGCTCAAACGTGAATATCGTCGTTGAATTAGCTTAAGTGGTAGAGCGCTCGCTTAGTATGTGAGAGGTACCGGGATCGATACCCGGATTCTCCAGTGAGTCGAATGCAACAACTCGTTGTATTTGAGACTCAACCTTCGAATTCCAATGAGTATTATATCAGTATGTTTACGGTCACTGTGACAATCATTGTTTAGAAAAAATAATTTCGTTACATCGAGGCTTACTTAAGGAGGCTCAAACGTGAATCTCGTCGGGGAATTAGCTCAAGTGGTAGAGCGCTCGCTTAGCATGTGAGAGGTACCGGGATCGATACCCGGATTCTCCAGTGAGTTGAATGCAACAACTTGTTGTTTTTGAGACTCAAACCCTTGAATTACAAGTTAGATTATATCAGTATGTTTACGGTCACTGTGATAATAATTGTTTAGAAAAAATAATTTGTTCAATTCTAAGTAATTTGACTTTACGGGTATATGATTGAAATTCTGAATATTTCTGGTTATAAATTCGTTACATCGAGGCTCACTTAAGGAGGCTCAAACGTGAATATCGTCGTTGAATTAGCTCAAGTGGTAGAGCGCTCGCTTAGCATGTGAGAGGTACCGGGATCGATACCCGGATTCTCCAGTGAGTCGAATGCAACAACTCGTTGTATTTGAGACTCAAACCTTCGAATTCCAATGAGTATTATATCAGTATGTTTACGGTCACTGTGACAATCATTGTTTAGAAAAAATAATTTCGTTACATCGAGGCTTACTTAAGGAGGCTCAAACGTGAATCTCGTCGGGGAATTAGCTCAAGTGGTAGAGCGCTCGCTTAGCATGTGAAAGGTACCGGGATCGATACCCGGATTCTCCAGTGAGTCGAATGCAACAACTTGTTGTTTTTGAGACTCAAACCCTTGAATTACAAGTTATATTATGACAGAATGTTTACGGTCACTGTGATAATAATTGTTTAGAAAAAATAATTTGTTCAATTCTAAGTAATTTGACTTTACGGGTATATGATTGAAATTCAGAATATTTCTGATTATAAATTCGTTACATCGAGGCTCACTTAAGGAGGCTCAAACGTGAATATCGTCGGGGAATTAGCTCAAGTGGTAGAGCGCTCGCTTAGCATGTGAGAGGTACCGGGATCGATACCCGGATTCTCCAGTGAGTCGAATGCAACAACTTGTTGTTTTTGAGACTCAAACCCTTGAATTACAAGTTATATTATGACAGAATGTTTACGGTCACTGTGATAATAATTGTTTAGAAAACAATAATTTGTTCAATTCTAAGTAATTTGACTTTACGGGTATATGATTGAAATTCTGAATATTTCTGATTATAAATTCGTTACATCGAGGCTCACTTAAGGAGGCTCAAACGTCAATATCGTAGGGGAATTAGCTCAAGTGGTAGAGCGCTCGCTTAGCATGTGAGAGGTACCGGGATCGATACCCGGATTCTCCATTGAGTTGTGTACAATAACTAGTTGTTTATTGATGACTCAAACCTTCGAATTACAAGTAGTATTATATCAGTATGTTTACGGTCACTGTGATAATAATTGTTTAGAAAAAACGAGTCGAATGCAACAACTAGTTGTTTTTGAGACTTAAACCTTCGAATTACAAGGAGTATTATATCAGTATGTTTACAGTCACTGTGATAATAATTGTTTAGAAAAAATGATTTGTTCAATTCTAAGTAATTTTACTTTACGAGCATATGATTGAAATTCTGAATATTTCTGATTAAAAATTAGTTACATCGAGACTCACTTAAGGAGGCTCAAACAAGAATATCGTTGGGGAATTAGCTCAAGTGGTAGAGCGCTCGCTTAGCATGTGAGAGGTACCGGGATCGATACCCGGATTCTCCAGTGAGTCGAATGCAACAACTTGTTGTTTTTGAGACTCAAACCCTTGAATTACAAGTTATATTATGACAGAATGTTTACGGTCACTGTGATAATAATTGTTTAGAAAAAATAATTTGTTCAATTCTAAGTAATTTGACTTTACGGGTATATGATTGAAATTCTGAATATTTCTGATTATAAATTCGTTACATCGAGGCTCACTTAAGGAGGCTCAAACGTGAATATCGTCGGGGAATTAGCTCAAGTGGTAGAGCGCTCGCTTAGCATGTGAGAGGTACCGGGATCGATACCCGGATTCTCCATTGAGTTGTGTACAATAACTAGTTGTTTTTGTGACTCAAACATTCGAATTACAAGGAGTATTATATCAGTATGTTTACGGTCACTGTGATAATAATTGTTTAGAAAAAATAATTTGTTCAATTCTAAGTAATTTGACTTTACGGGTATATGATTGAAATTCTGAATATTTCTGATTATAAATTCGTTACATCGAGGCTCACTTAAGGAGGCTCAAACGTGAAAATCATCGGGGAATTAGCTCAAGTGGTAGAGCGCTCGCTTAGCATGTGAGAGGTACCGGGATCGATACCCGGATTCTCCATTGAGTTGTGTACAATAACTAGTTGTTTTTGTGACTCAAACCTTCGAATTACAAGGAGTATTATATCAGTATGTTTACAGTCACTGTGATAATAATTGTTTAGAAAAAATGATTTGTTCAATTCTAAGTAATTTTACTTTACGAGCATATGATTGAAATTCTGAATATTTCTGATTATAAATTCGTTACATCGAGGCTCACTTAAAGAGGCTAAACGTGAATATCATCGGGGAATTAGCTAAAGTGATAGAGCGCTCGCTTAGCATGTGAGAGGTACCGGGATCGATACCCGGATTCTCCATTGAGTTGTGTACAATAACTAGTTATTTTTGTGACTCAAACCTTCGAATTACAAGTAGTATTATATCAGTATGTTTACGGTCACTGTGATAATAATTGTTTAGAAAAAATAATTTGTTCAATTCTAATTAATTTGACTTTACGGGTATATGATTGAAATTCTGAATATTTCTGGTTATAAATTCGTTATATCGAGGCTCACTTAAGGAGGCTCATACGTGAATATCGTCGTTGAATTAGCTCAAGTGGTAGAGCGCTCGCTTAGCATGTGAGAGGTACCGGGATCGATACCCGGATTCTCCAGTGAGTCGAATGCAACAACTCGTTGTATTTGAGACTCAAACCTTCAATTCCAATGAGTATTATATCAGTATGTTTACGGTCACTGTGACAATCATTGTTTAAAAAAATAATTTCGTTACTTCAGGCTTACTTAAGAGGCTCAAACGTGAATCTCGTCGGGGAATTACTCAAGTGGTAGAGCGCTCGCCTACTTGTGATAGGTACCGGGATCGATACCCGGATTCTCCAGTGAGTCGAATGCCACAACTTGTTGTTTTTGAGACTCAACCCTTGATTACTACTTATATTATGACAGATTGTTTACGGTCACAGTGATAATAATTGTTTAGAAAAAATAATTTGTTCAATTCTAAGTAATTTGACTTTACGGGTATATGATTGAAATTCTGAATATTTCTGATTATAAATTCGTTACATCGAGGCTCACTTAAGGAGACTCAAACGTGAATATCGTCGGGGAATTAGCTCAAGTGGTGGAGCGCTCGCTTAGCATGTGAGAGGTACCGGGATCGATACCCGGATTCTCCATTGAGTTGTGTACAATAACTAGTTGTTTTTGTGACTCAAACCTTCGAATTACAACTAGTATTATATCAGTATGTTTACGGTCACTGTGATAATAATTGTTTAGAAAAAACGAGTCGAATGCAACAACTAGTTGTTTTTGAGACTTAAACCTTCGAATTACAAGGAGTATTATATCAGTATGTTTACAGTCACTGTGATAATAATTGTTTAGAAAAAATGATTTGTTCAATTCTAAGTAATTTTACTTTACGAGCATATGATTGAAATTCTGAATATTTCTGATTAAAAATTAGTTACATCGAGACTCACTTAAGGAGGCTCAAACATGAATATCGTCGGGGAATTAGCTCAAGTGGTAGAGCGCTCGCTTAGCATGTGAGAGGTACCGGGATCGATACCCGGATTCTCCATTGAGTTGTGTACAATAACTAGTTGTTTTTGTGACTCAAACCTTCGAATTACAAGGAGTATTATATCAGTATGTTTACGGTCACTGTGATAATAATTGTTTAGAAAAAATAATTTGTTCAATTCTAAGTAATTTGACTTTACGGGTATATGATTGAAATTCTGAATATTTCTGATTATAAATTCGTTACATCGAGGCTCACTTAAGGAGGCTCAAACGTGAATATCGTCAGGGAATTAGCTCAAGTGGTAGAGCGCTCGCTTAGCACGTGAGAGGTACCGGGATCGATACTCGGATTCTCCAGTGAGTCGAATGCAACAACTTGTTGTTTTTGAGACTCAAACCCTTGAATTACAAGTTATATTATGACAGTATGTTTACGTTCACTGTGATAATAATTGTTTAAAAAAAATGATTCGTTCAATTCTAAGTAATTTTACTTTACGGGCATATGATTGAAATTCTGAATATTTCTGATTATAAATTAGTTACATCGAGACTCACTTAAGGAGGCTCAAACATGAATATCGTCGGGGAATTAGCTCAAGTGGTAGAGCGCTCGCTTTAGCATGTGAGAGGTACCGCGATCGATATCCGGATTCTCCATTGAGTTGTGTTCAATAACTAGTTGTTTTTGAGACTCAAACCTTCGAATTACAAGTAGTATTATATCAGTATGTTTACGGTCACTGTGATAATCATTGTTTAGAAAAAATAAATTAGTTACATCGAGACTCACTTAAGGAGGCTCAAACGAGAATATAGTCGGGGAATTAGCTGAAGTGGTAGTTCGCTTAGCATGTGAAAGGTACCGGGATCGATACCCGGATTCGCCAGTGAGTTGAATGCAACAACTTGTTGTTTTTGAGACTCAAACCCTTGAATTACAAGTTATATTATGAAAGAATGTTTACGGTCACTGTGATAATAATTGTTTAGAAAACAATCATTTGTTCAATTCTAAGTAATTTTACTTTACGAGCATATGATTGAAATTCTGAATATTTCTGATTATAAATTCGTTACATCGAGGCTCATTTAAAGAGGCTCAAACATAAAAATCATCGGGGAATTAGCTCAAGTGGTAGAGCGCTCGCTTAGCATGTGAGAGGTAACGGGATCGATACCCGGATTCTCCAGTGAGTCGAATGCAACAACTCGTTGTATTTGAGACTCAAACCTTCGAATTCCAATGAGTATTATATCAGTATGTTTACGGTCACTGTGACAATCATTGTTTAGAAAAAATAATTTGTTCAATTCTAAGTAATTTGACTTTACGGGTATATGATTGAAATTCTGAATATTTCTGATTATAAATTCGTTACATCGAGGCTCACTTAAGGAGGCTCAAACGTCAATATCGTCGGGGAATTAGCTCAAGTGGTAGAGCGCTCGCTTAGCATGTGAGAGGTACCGGGATCGATACCCGGATTCTCCAGTGAGTCGAATGCAACAACTCGTTGTATTTGAGACTCAAACCTTCGAATTCCAATGAGTATTATATCAGTATGTTTACGGTCACTGTGACAATCATTGTTTAGAAAAAATAATTTCGTTACATCGAGGCTTACTTAAGGAGGCTCAAACGTGAATCTCGTCAGGGAATTAGCTCAAGTGGTAGAGCGCTCGCTTAGCATGTGAGATGTATAGGGATCGATACCCGGATTCTCCATTGAGTTGTGTACAATAACAAGTTGTTTTTGAGACTCAAACCTTCGAATTACAAGTACTATTATATCAGTATGTTTACAGTCACTGTGATAATCATTGTTTAAAAAAAATAAATTCGTTACATCGAGGCTCTCTTAAGGAGGCTCAAACGTGAATATTGTCGGGGAATTAGCGCAAGTGGTAGAGCGCTCGCTTAGCATGTGAGAGGTACCGGGATCGATACCCGGATTCTCCAGTGAGTCGAATGCAACAACTCGTTGTATTTGAGACTCAAACCTTCGAATTCCAATGAGTATTATATCAGTATGTTTACGGTCACTGTGACAATCATTGTTTAGAAAAAATAATTTCGTTACATCGAGGCTTACTTAAGGAGGCTCAAACGTGAATCTCGTCGGGGAATTAGCTCAAGTGGTAGAGCGCTCGCTTAGCATGTGAAAGGTACCGGGATCGATACCCGGATTCTCCAGTGAGTCGAATGCAACAACTTGTTGTTTTTGAGACTCAAACCCTTGAATTACAAGTTATATTATGACAGAATGTTTACGGTCACTGTGATAATAATTGTTTAGAAAAAATAATTTGTTCAATTCTAAGTAATTTGACTTTACGGGTATATGATTGAAATTCAGAATATTTCTGATTATAAATTCGTTACATCGAGGCTCACTTAAGGAGGCTCAAACGTGAATATCGTCGGGGAATTAGCTCAAGTGGTAGAGCGCTCGCTTAGCATGTGAGAGGTACCGGGATCGATACCCGGATTCTCCATTGAGTTGTGTACAATAACTAGTTGTTTTTGTGACTCAAACCTTCGAATTACAAGTAGTATTATATCAGTATGTTTACGGTCACTGTGATAATAATTGTTTAGAAAAAACGAGTCGAATGCAACAACTAGTTGTTTTTGAGACTTAAACCTTCGAATTACAAGGAGTATTATATCAGTATGTGTACAGTCACTGTGATAATAATTGTTTAGAAAAAATGATTTGTTCAATTCTAAGTAATTTTACTTTACGAGCATATGATTGAAATTCTGAATATTTCTGATTAAAAATTAGTTACATCGAGACAATAACTAGTTGTTTTTGTGACTCAAACCTTCGAATTACAAGGAGTATTATATCAGTATGTTTACGGTCACTGTGATAATAATTGTTTAGAAAAAATAATTTGTTCAATTCTAAGTAATTTGACTTTACGGGTATATGATTGAAATTCTGAATATTTCTGGTTATAAATTCGTTACATCGAGGCTCACTTAAGGAGGCTCAAACGTGAATATCGTCGTTGAATTAGCTCAAGTGGTAGAGCGCTCGCTTAGCATGTGAGAGGTACCGGGATCGATACCCGGATTCTCCAGTGAGTCGAATGCAACAACTCGTTGTATTTGAGACTCAAACCTTCGAATTCCAATGAGTATTATATCAGTATGTTTACGGTCACTGTGACAATCATTGTTTAGAAAAAATAATTTCGTTACATCGAGGCTTACTTAAGGAGGCTCAAACGTGAATCTCGTCGGGGAATTAGCTCAAGTGGTAGAGCGCTCGCTTAGCATGTGAAAGGTACCGGGATCGATACCCGGATTCTCCAGTGAGTCGAATGCAACAACTTGTTGTTTTTGAGACTCAAACCCTTGAATTACAAGTTATATTATGAAAGAATGTTTACGGTCACTGTGATAATATTGTTAGAAAACAATCATTTGTTCAATTCTAAGTAATTTTACTTTACGAGCATATGATTGAAATTATGAATATTTCTGATTATAAAATTCGTTACATCGAGGCTCATTAAAGAGGCTCAAACATAAAAAATCATCGGGGAATTAGCTCAAGCGGTAGAGCGCTCGCTTAGCATGTGAGAGGTAACGGGATCGATACCCGGATTCTCCAGTGAGTCAAATGCAACAACTCGTTGTATTTGAGACTCAAACCTTCGAAATTCCAATGAGTATTATATCAGTATGTTTACGGTCACTGTGACAATCATTGTTTAGAAAAAATAATTTCGTTACATCGAGGCTTACTTAAGGAGGCTCAAACGTGAATCTCGTCGGGGAATTAGCTCAAGTGGTAGAGCGGTCGCTTAGCATGTGAGAGGTACCGGGATCGATACCCGGATTCTCCAGTGAGTCGAATGCAACAACTTGTTGTTTTTGAGACTCAAACCCTTGAATTACAAGTTATATTATGACAGAATGTTTACGGTCACTGTGATAATAATTGTTTAGAAAACAATAATTTGATCAATTCTATGTAATTTTACTTTACGAGCATATGATTGAAATTCTGAATATTTCTGATTAAAAATTAGTTACATCGAGACTCACTTAAGGAGGCTCAAACATGAATATCGTCGGGGAATTAGCTCAAGTGGTAGAGCGCTCGCTTAGCATGTGAGATGTATAGGGATCGATACCCGGATTCTCCATTGAGTTGTGTACAATAACAAGTTGTTTTTGAGACTCAAACCTTCGAATTACAAGTACTATTATATCAGTATGTTTACAGTCACTGTGATAATCATTGTTTAAAAAAAATAAATTCGTTACATCGAGGCTCTCTTAAGGAGGCTCAAACGTGAATATTGTCGGGGAATTAGCGCAAGTGGTAGAGCGCTAGCTTAGCATGTGAGAGGTACCTGGATCGATACCCGGATTCTCCAGTGAGTCGAATGCAAAAACTTCTTGTTTTTGAGACTCAAACCTTCGAATTACAAGTTATATTATGACAGTATGGTTACGGTCACTGTGATAATAATTGTTTAGAAAAAATGATATGTTCAATTCTAAGTAATTTTCCTTTACGAGCATATGATTGAAATTCTGAATATTTCTGATTATAAATTCGTTACATCGAGGCTCACTTAAGGAGGCTCAAACGTGAAAATCATCGGGGGATTGCCTCAAGTGGTAGAGCGCTCGCTTAGCATGTGAGATGTATAGGGATCGATACCCGGATTCTCCATTGAGTTGTGTACAATAACAAGTTGTTTTTGAGACTCAAACCTTCGAATTACAAGAACTATTATATCAGTATGTTTACAGTCACTGTGATAATCATTGTTTAGAAAAAATAAATTCGTTACATCGAGGCTCTCTTAAGGAGGCTCAAACGTGAATATTGTCGGGGAATTATCGCAAGTGGTAGAGCGCTAGCTTAGCATGTGAGAGGTAGCGGGATCGATACCCGGATTCTCCAGTGAGTCGAATGCAACAACTTCTTGTTTTTGAGACTCAAACCCTCGAATTACAAGTTATATTATGACAGTATGTTTACGGTCACTGTGATAATAATTGTTTAGAAAAAATGATTTGTTCAATTCTAAGTAATTTTACTTTACGAGCATATGATTGAAATTCTGAATATTTCTGATTATAAATTCGTTACATCAAGGCTCACTTAAGGATGCTCAAACGTGAAAATGATCGGGGAATTAGCTCAAGTGGTAGAGCCCTCGCTTAGCATGTGAGAGGTACCGGGATCGATACCCGGATTCTCCATTGAGTTGTGTACAATAACTATCGAATTACAAGTAGTATTATATCAGTATGTTTACGGTCACTGTGATAATCATTGTTTAGAAAAATAAATTTCGTACATCGAGACTCACTTAAGGAGGCTCAATCATGAATATCGTCGGGGAATTAGCTCAAGTGGTAGAGCGCTCGCTTAGCATGTGAGAGGTACCGGGATCGATACCCGGATTCTCCAGTGAGTTGAATGCAACAACTTGTTGTTTTTGAGACTCAAACCCTTGAATTACAAGTTATATTATATCAGTATGTTTACGGTCACTGTGATAATAATTGTTTAGAAAAAATAATTTGTTCAATTCTAAGTAATTTGACTTTACGGGTATATGATTGAAATTCTGAATATTTCTGATTATAAATTCGTTACATCGAGGCTCACTTAAGGAGGCTCAAACGTGAATATCGTCGGGGAATTAGCTCAAGTGGTAGAGCGCTCGCTTAGCATGTGAGAGGTACCGGGATCGATACCCGGATTCTCCATTGAGTTGTGTACAATAACAAGTTGTTTTTGAGACTCAAACCTTCGAATTACAAGTACTATTATATCAGTATGTTTACAGTCACTGTGATAATCATTGTTTAGAAAAAATGATTTGTTCAATTCTAAGTAATTTTACTTTACGAGCATATGATTGAAATTCTGAATATTTCTGATTAAAAATTAGTTACATCGAGACTCACTTAAGGAGGCTCAAACATGAATATCGTCGGGGAATTAGCTCAAGTGGTAGAGCGCTCGCTTAGCATGTGAGAGGTACCGGGATCGATACCCGGATTCTCCAGTGAGTCGAATGCAACAACTAGTTGTTTTTGAGACTCAAACCCTCGAATTACAAGTTATATTATGACAGTATGTTTACGGTCACTGTGATAATAATTGTTTAGAAAAAATGATTTGTTCAATTCTAAGTAATTTTACTTTACGAGCATATGATTGAAATTCTGAATATTTCTGATTATAAATTCGTTACATCGAGGCTCACTTAAGGAGGCTCAAACGTGAAAATCATCGGGGAATAGGCTCAAGTGGTAGAGCGCTCGCTTAGCATGTGAGATGTATAGGGATCGATACCCGGATTCTCCATTGAGTTGTGTACAATAACAAGTTGTTTTTGAGACTCAAACCTTCGAATTACAAGAACTATTATATCAGTATGTTTACAGTCACTGTGATAATCATTGTTTAGAAAAAATAAATTCGTTACATCGAGGCTCTCTTAAGGAGGCTCAAACGTGAATATTGTCGGGGAATTATCGCAAGTGGTAGAGCGCTAGCTTAGCATGTGAGAGGTAGCGGGATCGATACCCGGATTCTCCAGTGAGTCGAATGCAACAACTTCTTGTTTTTGAGACTCAAACCCTCGAATTACAAGTTATATTATGACAGTATGTTTACGGTCACTGTGATAATAATTGTTTAGAAAAAATGATTTGTTCAATTCTAAGTAATTTTACTTTACGAGCATATGATTGAAATTCTGAATATTTCTGATTATAAATTCGTTACATCAAGGCTCACTTAAGGATGCTCAAACGTGAAAATGATCGGGGAATTAGCTCAAGTGGTAGAGCCCTCGCTTAGCATGTGAGAGGTACCGGGATCGATACCCGGATTCTCCATTGAGTTGTGTACAATAACTATTTGTTTTTGAGACTCAAACTTTCGAATTACAAGTAGTATTATATCAGTATGTTTACGGTCACTGTGATAATCATTGTTTAGAAAAAATAAATTCGTTACATCGAGGCTCACTTAAGGTGGCTCAAACGTGAATATCTTCGGGGAATTAGCTCAAGTGGTAGAGCGCTCGCTTAGCATGTGAGAGGTACCGGGATCGATACCCGGATTCTCCAGAGAGTCGAATTCAACAACTAGTTGTTTTTGAGACTCAAACCCTCGAATTGCAAGTTATATTATGACAGTATGTTTACGGTCACTGTGATAATAATTGTTTAGAAAAAATGATTTGTTCAATTCTAAGTAATTTTACTTTACGAGCATATGATTGAAATTCTGAATATTTCTGATTATAAATTCGTTACATCGAGGCTCACTTAAGGAGGCTCAAACGTGAAAATCATCGGGGAATTAGCTCAAGTGGTAGAGCGCTCGCTTAGCATGTGAGATGTATAGGGATCGATACCCGGATTCTCCATTGAGTTGTGTACAAAAACAAGTTGTTTTTGAGACTCAAACCTTCGAATTACAAGTACTATTATATCAGTATGTTTACAGTCACTGTGATAATCATTGTTTAGAAAAAATAAATTCGTTACATCGAGGCTCTCATAAGGAGGCTCAAACGTGAATATTGTCGGGGAATTATCGCAAGTGGTAGAGCGCTAGCTTAGCATGTGAGAGGTACCGGGATCGATACCCGGATTCTCCAGTGAGTCGAATGCAACAACTTCTTGTTTTTGAGACTCAAACCCTCGAATTACAAGTTATATTATGACAGTATGTTTACGGTCACTGTGATAATAATTGTTTAGAAAAATGATTCGTTCAATTCTAAGTAATTTTACTTTACGGGCATATGATTGAAATTCTGAATATTTCTGATTATAAATTAGTTACATCGAGGCTCACTTAAGGAGGCTCAAACGTGAATATCGTCGGGGAATTAGCTCAAGTGGTAGAGCGCTCGCTTAGCGTGTGAGAGGTACCGGGATCGATACCCGGATTCTCCAGTGAGTCGAATGCAACAACTCGTTCTTTTTGAGACTCAAACCTTCGAATTACAAGGAGTATTATATCAGTATGTTTACGGTCACTGTGATAATAATAGTTTAGAAAAAATAATTTGTTCAATTCTAAGTAATTTGACTTTACGAGTATATGATTGAAATTCTGAATATTTCTGATTATAAATTCGTTACATCGAGGCTCACTTAAGGAGGCTCAAACGTGAATATCGTCGGGGAATTAGCTCAAGTGGTAGAGCGCTCGCTTAGCATGTGAGAGGTACCGGGATTGATACCCGGATTCTCCATTGAGTTGTGAACAATAACTAGTTGTTTTTGTGACTCAAACCCTCGAATTACAAGTTATATTATGACAGTGTGTTTACGGTCACTGTGATAATCATTGTTTAGAAAAAATAAATTCGTTACATCGAGACTCACTTAAGGAGGCTCAAACATGAATATCGTCGGGGAATTAGCTCAAGTGGTAGAGCGCTCGCTTAGCATGTGAGAGGTACCGGGATCGATACCCGGATTCTCCAGTGAGTTGTGTACAATAACTAGTTGTTTTTGTGACTCAAACCTTCGAATTACAAGGAGTATTATATCAGTATGTTTACGGTCACTGTGATAATAATTGTTTAGAAAAAATAATTTGTTCAATTCTAAGTAATTTGACTTTACGGGTATATGATTGAAATTCTGAATATTTCTGGTTATAAATTCGTTACCTCGAGGCTCACTTAAGGAGGCTCAAACGTGAATATCGTCGTTGAATTAGCTCAAGTGGTAGAGCGCTCGCTTAGCATGTGAGAGGTACCGGGATCGATACCCGGATTCTCCATTGAGTTGTGTACAATAACTAGTTGTTTTTGTGACTCAAACCTTCGAATTACAAGGAGTATTATATCAGTATGTTTACGGTCACTGTGATAATAATTGTTTAGAAAAAATAATTTGTTCAATTCTAAGTAATTTGACTTTACGGGTATATGATTGAAATTCTGAATATTTCTGATTATAAATTCGTTACATCGAGGCTCACTTAAGGAGGCTCAAACGTGAATATCGTCGTTGAATTAGCTCAAGTGGTAGAGCGCTCGCTTAGCATGTGAGAGGTACCGGGATCGATACCCGGATTCTCCATTGAGTTGTGTACAATAACTAGTTGTTTTTGTGACTCAAACCTTCGAATTACAAGTAGTATTATATCAGTATGTTTACGGTCACTGTGATAATAATTATTTAGAAAAAACGAGTCGAATGCAACAACTAGTTGTTTTTGAGACTTAAACCTTCGAATTACAAGGAGTATTATATCAGTATGTTTACAGTCACTGTGATAATAATTGTTTAGAAAAAATGATTTGTTCAATTCTAAGTAATTTTACTTTACGAGCATATGATTGAAATTCTGAATATTTCTGATTATAAATTCGTTACATCGAGGCTCACTTAAGAGGCTCTAACGTGAATATCATCGGGGAATTAGCTCAAGTGGTAGAGCGCTCGCTTAGCATGTATAGTACCGGGATCGATACCCGGATTCTCCAGTGAGTCGAATGCAACAACTTGTTCTTTTTGAGACTCAAACCCTTGAATTACAAGTTATATTATGACAGTATGTTTACGGTCACTGTGATAATAATTGTTTAGAAAAAATGATTCGTTCAATTCTAAGTAATTTTACTTTACGGGCATATGATTGAAATTCTGAATATTTCTGATTATAAATTAGTTACATCGAGGCTCACTTAAGGAGGCTCAAACGCGAATATCGTCGGGGAATTAGATCAAGTGGTAGAGCGCTCGCTTAGCATGTGAGAGGTACCGGGATCGATACCCGGATTCTCCATTGAGTTGTGAACAATAACTAGTTGTTTTTGTGACTCAAACCTTCGAATTACAAGTAGTATTATATCAGTATGTTTACGGTGACTGTGATAATCAATGTTTAGAAAAAATAAATTCGTTACATCGAGGCTCACTTAAGGAGGCTCAAACGTGAATATAGTCGGGGAATTAGCTCAAGTGGTAGAGCGCTAGCTTAGCACGTGAGAGGTACCGGGATCGATACCCGGATTCTCCAGTGAGTCGAATGCAACAACTTCCTGTTTTTGAGACTCAAACCCTCGAATTACAAGTTATATTATGACAGTATGTTTACGGTCACTGTGATAATAATTGTTTAGAAAAAATGATTTGTTCAATTCTAAGTAATTTTACTTTACGAGCATATGATTGAAATTCTGAATATTTCTGATTATAAATTCGTTACATCAAGGCTCACTTAAGGATGCTCAAACGTGAAAATCATCGGGGAATTAGCTCAAGTGGTAGAGCCCTCGCTTAGCATGTGAGAGGTACCGGGATCGATACCCGGATTCTCCATTGAGTTGTGTACAATAACTATTTGTTTTTGAGACTCAAACTTTCGAATTACAAGTAGTATTATATCAGTATGTTTACGGTCACTGTGATAATCATTGTTTAGAAAAAATAAATTCGTTACATCGAGGCTCACTTAAGGTGGCTCAAACGTGAATATCTTCGGGGAATTAGCTCAAGTGGTAGAGCGCTCGCTTAGCATGTGAGAGGTACCGGGATCGATACCCGGATTCTCCAGAGAGTCGAATTCAACAACTAGTTGTTTTTGAGACTCAAACCCTCGAATTGCAAGTTATATTATGACAGTATGTTTACGGTCACTGTGATAATAATTGTTTAGAAAAAATGATTTGTTCAATTCTAAGTAATTTTACTTTACGAGCATATGATTGAAATTCTGAATATTTCTGATTATAAATTCGTTACATCGAGGCTCACTTAAGGAGGCTCAAACGTGAAAATCATCGGGGAATAGGCTCAAGTGGTAGAGCGCTCGCTTAGCATGTGAGATGTATAGGGATCGATACCCGGATTCTCCATTGAGTTGTGTACAATAACAAGTTGTTTTTGAGACTCAAACCTTCGAATTACAAGAACTATTATATCAGTATGTTTACAGTCACTGTGATAATCATTGTTTAGAAAAAATAAATTCGTTACATCGAGGCTCTCTTAAGGAGGCTCAAACGTGAATATTGTCGGGGAATTATCGCAAGTGGTAGAGCGCTAGCTTAGCATGTGAGAGGTAGCGGGATCGATACCCGGATTCTCCAGTGAGTCGAATGCAACAACTTCTTGTTTTTGAGACTCAAACCCTCGAATTACAAGTTATATTATGACAGTATGTTTACGGTCACTGTGATAATAATTGTTTAGAAAAAATGATTTGTTCAATTCTAAGTAATTTTACTTTACGAGCATATGATTGAAATTCTGAATATTTCTGATTATAAATTCGTTACATCAAGGCTCACTTAAGGATGCTCAAACGTGAAAATGATCGGGGAATTAGCTCAAGTGGTAGAGCCCTCGCTTAGCATGTGAGAGGTACCGGGATCGATACCCGGATTCTCCATTGAGTTGTGTACAATAACTATTTGTTTTTGAGACTCAAACTTTCGAATTACAAGTAGTATTATATCAGTATGTTTACGGTCACTGTGATAATCATTGTTTAGAAAAAATAAATTCGTTACATCGAGGCTCACTTAAGGTGGCTCAAACGTGAATATCTTCGGGGAATTAGCTCAAGTGGTAGAGCGCTTGCTTAGCATGTGAGATGTATAGGGATCGATACCCGGATTCTCCAGTGAGTCGAATGCAACAACTTGTTGTTTTTGAGACTCAAACCCTTGAATTACAAGTTATATAATGACAGTATGTTTACGGTCACTGTGATAATAATTGTTTAGAAAAAATGATTTGTTCAATTCTAAGTAATTTTACTTTACGAGCATATGATTGAAATTCTGAATATTTCGGATTATAAATTAGTTACATCGAGGCTCACTTAAGGAGGCTCAAACGTGAATATCGTCGGGGAATTAACTCAAGTGGTAGAGCGCTCGCTTAGCATGTGAGAGGTACCGGGATCGATACCCGGATTCTCCATTGAGTTGTGAACAATAACTAGTTGTTTTTGTGACTCAAACCTTCGAATTACAAGTAGTATTATATCAGTATGTTTACAGTCACTGTGATAATCATTGTTTAGAAAAAATAAATTCGTTACATCGAGGCTCACTTAAGGAGGCTCAAACGTGAATATTGTCGGGGAATTAGCGCAAGTGGTAGAGCGCTAGCTTAGCATGTGAGAGGTACCGGGATCGATACCCGGATTCTCCAGTGAGTCGAATGCAACAACTTCCTGTTTTTGAGACTCAAACCCTCGAATTACAAGTTATATTATGACAGTATGTTTACGGTCACTGTGATAATAATTGTTTAGAAAAAATTATTTGTTCAATTCTAAGTAATTTTACTTTACGAGCATATGATTGAAATTCTGAATATTTCTGATTATAAATTCGTTACATCAAGGCTCACTTAACGATGCTCAAACGTGAAAATCATCGGGGAATTAGCTCAAGTGGTAGAGCGCTCGCTTAGCATGTGAGAGGTACCGGGATCGATACCCGGATTCTCCATTGAGTTGTGTACAATAACTAGTTGTTTTTGAGACTCAAACCTTCGAATTACAAGTAGTATTATATCAGTATGTTTACGGTCACTGTGATAATCATGGTTTAGAAAAAATAAATTCGTTACATCGAGGCTCACTTAAGGAGGCTCAAACGAGAATATCGTCAGGGAATTAGCTCAAATGGTAGAGCGCTCGCTTAGCATGTGAGAGGTACCGGGATCGATACCCGGATTCTCCAGTGAGTCGAATTCAACAACTAGTTGTTTTTGAGACTCAAACCCTCGAATTACAAGTAGTATGATATCAGTATGTTTACGGTCACTGTGATAATCATTGTTTAGAAAAAATAAATTAGTTACATCGAGACTCACTTAAGGAGGCTCAAGCGAGAATATTGTCGGGGAATTAGCTGAAGTGGTAGTTCGCTTAGCATGTGAAAGGTACCGGGATCGATACCCGGATTCGCCAGTGAGTTGAATGCAACAACTTGTTGTTTTTGAGACTCAAACCCTCGAATTACAAGTTATATTATGACAAAATGGTCACTGTGATAATAATTGTTTAGAACAAATGATTTGTTCAATTCTAAGTAATTTTACTTTACGAGCATATGATTGAAATTCTGAATATTTCTGATTATAAATTCGTTACATCGAGGCTCACTTAAAGAGGCTAAACGTGAATATCATCGGGGAATTAGCTCAAGTGGTAGAGCGCTCGCTTAGCATGTGAGAGGTACCGGGATCGATACCCGGATCCTCCAGTGAGTCGAATGCAACAACTTGTTGTTTTTGAGACTCAAACCCTTGAATTACAAGTTATATTATGACAGAATGTTTACGGTCACTGTGATAATAATTGTTTAGAAAACAATCATTTGTTCAATTCTAAGTAATTTTACTTTACGAGCATATGATTGAAATTCTGAATATTTCTGATTATAAATTCGTTACATCGAGACTCACTTAAGGAGGCTCAATCATGAATATTGTCGGGGAATTAGCTCAAGTGGTAGAGCGCTCGCTTAGCATGTGAGATGTATAGGGATCGATACCCGGATTCTCCATTGAGTTGTGTACAATAACAAGTTGTTTTTGAGACTCAAACCTTCGAATTACAAGTACTATTATATCATTATGTTTACAGTCACTGTGATAATCATTGTTTAGAAAAAATAAATTCGTTACACCGAGGCTCTCTTAAAGAGGCTCAAACGTGAATATTGTCGGGAATTAGCGCAAGTGGTAGAGCGCTAGCTTAGCATGTGAGAGGTACCGGGATCGATACCCGGATTCTCCAGTGAGTCGAATGCAACAACTTCTTGTTTTTGAGACTCAAACCTTCGAATTACAAGTTATATTATGACAGTATGGTTACGGTCACTGTGATAATAATTGTTTAGAAAAAATGATTTGTTCAATTCTAAGTAATTTTACTTGACGAGCATATGATTGAAATTCTGAATATTTCTGATTATAAATTCGTTACACCGAGGCTCACTTAAGGAGGCTCAAACGTGAAAATCATCGGGGAATTAGCTCAAGTGGTAGAGCGCTCGCTTAGCATGTGAGAGGTACCGGGATCGATACCCGGATTCTCCATTGAGTTGTGTACAATAACTAGTTGTTTTTGTGACTCAAACCTTCGAATTACAAGTAGTATTATATCAGTATGTTTACGGTCACTGTGATAATAATTGTTTAGAAAAAACGAGTCGAATGCAACAACTAGTTGTTTTTGAGACTTAAACCTTCGAATTACAAGGAGTATTATATCAGTATGTTTACAGTCACTGTGATAATAATTGTTTAGAAAAAATGATTTGTTCAATTCTAAGTAATTTTACTTTACGAGCATATGATTGAAATTCTGAATATTTCTGATTAAAAATTAGTTACATCGAGACTCACTTAAGGAGGCTCAAACATGAATATCGTCGGGGAATTAGCTCAAGTGGTAGAGCGCTCGCTTAGCATGTGAGAGGTACCGGGATCGATACTCGGATTCTCCAGTGAGTTGAATGCAACAACTTGTTGTTTTTGAGACTCAAACCCTTGAATTATAAGTTATATTATATCAGTATGTTTACGGTCACTGTGATAATAATTGTTTAGAAATAATAATTTGTTCAATTCTAAGTAATTTGACTTTACGGGTATATGATTGAAATTCTGAATATTTCTGATTATAAATTCGTTACATCGAGGCTCACTTAAGGAGGCTCAAACGTGAATATCGTCGGGGAATTAGCTCAAGTGGTAGAGCGCTCGCTTAGCATGTGAGAGGTACCGGGATCGATACCCGGATTCTCCATTGAGTTGTGTACAATAACTAGTTGTTTTTGTGACTCAAACCTTCGAATTACAAGGAGTATTATATCAGTATGTTTACGGTCACTGTGATAATAATTGTTTAGAAAAAATAATTTGTTCAATTCTAAGTAATTTGACTTTACGGGTATATGATTGAAATTCTGAATATTCTGATTATAAATTCGTTACATCGAGGCTCACTTAAGGAGGCTCAAACGTGAATATCGTCGGGGAATTAGCTCAAGTGGTAGAGCGCTCGCTTAGCATGTGAGAGGTACCGGGATCGATACCCGGATTCTCCAGTGAGTCGAATGCAACAACTCGTTGTATTTGAGACTCAAACTTTCGAATTCCAATGAGTATTATATCAGTATGTTTACGGTCACTGTGACAATCATTGTTTAGAAAAAATAATTTCGTTACATCGAGGCTTACTTAAGGAGGCTCAAACGTGAATCTCGTCGGGGAATTAGCTCAAGTGGTAGAGTGCTCGCTTAGCATGTGAGAGGTACCGGGATCGATACCCGGATTCTCCAGTGAGTCGAATGCAACAACTTGTTGTTTTTGAGACTCAAACCCTTGAATTACAAGTTATATTATGACAGAATGTTTACGGTCACTGTGATAATAATTGTTTAGAAAACAATAATTTGTTCAATTCTAAGTAATTTGACTTTACGGGTATATGATTGAAATTCTGAATATTTCTGATTATAAATTCGTTACATCGAGGCTCACTTAAGGAGGCTCAAACGTCAATATCGTCGGGGAATTAGCTCAAGTGGTAGAGCGCTCGCTTAGCATGTGAGAGGTACCGGGATCGATACCCGGATTCTCCATTGAGTTGTGTACAATAACTAGTTGTTTTTGTGACTCAAACCTTCGAATTACAAGTAGTATTATATCAGTATGTTTACGGTCACTGTGATAATAATTGTTTAGAAAAAACGAGTCGAATGCAACAACTAGTTGTTTTTGAGACTTAAACCTTCGAATTACAAGGAGTATTATATCAGTATGTTTACAGTCACTGTGATAATAATTGTTTAGAAAAAATGATTTGTTCAATTCTAAGTAATTTTACTTTACGAGCATATGATTGAAATTCTGAATATTTCTGATTAAAAATTAGTTACATCGAGACTCACTTAAGGAGGCTCAAACATGAATATCGTTGGGGAATTAGCTCAAGTGGTAGAGCGCTCGCTTAGCATGTGAGAGGTACCGGGATCGATACCCGGATTCTCCAGCGAGTTGAATGCAACAACTTGTTGTTTTTGAGACTCAAACCCTTGAATTACAAGTTATATTATATCAGTATGTTTACGGTCACAGTGATAATAATTGTTTAGAAAAAATAATTTGTTCAATTCTAAGTAATTTGACTTTACGGGTATATGATTGAAATTCTGAATATTTCTGATTATAAATTCGTTACATCGAGGCTCACTTAAGGAGGCTCAAACGTGAATATCGTCGGGGAATTAGCTCAAGTGGTAGAGCGCTCGTTTAGCATGTGAGAGGTACCGTGATCGATACCCGGATTCTCCATTGAGTTGTGTACAATAACTAGTTGTTTTTGTGACTCAAACCTTCGAATTACAAGGAGTATTATATCAGTATGTTTACGGTCACTGTGACAATCATTGTTTAGAAAAAATAATTTCGTTACATCGAGGCTTCTTTAAGGAGGCTCAAACGTGAATCTCGTCGGGGAATTAGCTCAAGTGGTAGAGCGCTCGCTTAGCATGTGAGAGGTACCGGGATCGATACCCGGATTCTCCAGTGAGTCGAATGCAACAACTTGTTGTTTTTGAGACCCAAACCCTTGAATTACAAGTTATATTATGACAGAATGTTTACGGTCACTGTGATAATAATTGTTTAGAAAACAATAATTTGTTCAATTCTAAGTAATTTTACTTTACGAGCATATGATTGAAATTCTGAATATTTCTGATTAAAAATTAGTTACATCGAGACTCACTTAAGGAGGCTCAAACATGAATATCATCGGGGAATTAGCTCAAGTGGTAGAGCGCTCGCTTAGCATGTGAGAGGTACCAGGATCGATACCCGGATTCTCCAGTGAGTTGAATGCAACAACTAGATGTTTTTGAGACTCAAACCCTCGAATTACAAGTTATATTACGACAGTATGTTTACGGTCACTGTGATAATAATTGTTTAGAAAAAATGATTTGTTCAATTCTAAGTAATTTGAGTTTACGAGTATATGATTGAAATTCTGAATATTTCTGATTATAAATTCGTTACATCGAGGCTCACTTAAGGAGGCTCAAACGTGAATATCGTCTAGGAATTAGCTCAAGTGGTAGAGCGCTCGCTTAGCATGTGAGAGGTACTGAGATCGATACTCGGATTCTCCATTGAGTTGTGTACAATAAATAGTTGTTTTTGAGACTCAAACCTTCGAATTACAAGTAGTATTATATCAGTATGTTTACGGTCACTGTGATAATAATTGTTTAGAAAAAACGAGTCGAATGCAACAACTAGTTGTTTTTGAGTCTTAAACCTTCGAATTACAAGGAGTATTATATCAGTATGTTTACAGTCACTGTGATAATAATTGTTTAGAAAAAATGATTTGTTCAATTCTAAGTAATTTTACTTTACGAGCATATGATTGAAATTCTGAATATTTCTGATTAAAAATTAGTTACATCGAGACTCACTTAAGGAGGCTCAAACATGAATATCGTCGGGGAATTAGCTCAAGTGGTAGAGCGCTCGCTTAGCATGTGAGAGGTACCGGGATCGATACCCGGATTCTCCAGTGAGTTGAATGCAACAACTTGTTGTTTTTGAGACTCAAACCCTTGAATTACAAGTTATATTATATCAGTATGTTTACGGTCACTGTGATAATAATTGTTTAGAAATAATAATTTGTTCAATTCTAAGTAATTTGACTTTACGGGTATATGATTGAAATTCTGAATATTTCTGATTATAAATTCGTTACATCGAGGCTCACTTAAGGAGGCTCAAACGTGAATATCGTCGGGGAATTAGCTCAAGTGGTAGAGCGCTCGCTTAGCATGTGAGAGGTACCGGGATCGGTACCCGGATTCTCCATTGAGTTGTGTACAATAACTAGTTGTTTTGTGACTCAAACCCTTGAATTACAAGTTATATTATGACAGAATGTTTACGGTCACTGTGATAATAATTGTTTAGAAAAAATAATTTGTTCAATTCTAAGTAATTTGACTTTACGGGTATATGATTGAAATTCTGAATATTTCTGATTATAAATTCGTTACATCGAGGCTCACTTAAGGAGGCTCAAACGTGAATATCGTCGGGGAATTAGCTCAAGTGGTAGAGCGCTCGCTTAGCATGTGAGAGGTACCGGGATCGATACCCGGATTCTCCATTGAGTTGTGTACAATAACTAGTTGTTTTTGTGACTCAAACCTTCGAATTACAAGTAGTATTATATCAGTGTGTTTACGGTCACTGTGATAATAATTGTTTAGAAAAAACGAGTCGAATGCAACAACTAGTTGTTTTTGAGACTTAAACCTTCGAATTACAAGGAGTATTATATCAGTATGTGTACAGTCACTGTGATAATAATTGTTTAGAAAAAATGATTTGTTCAATTCTAAGTAATTTTACTTTACGAGCATATGATTGAAATTCTGAATATTTCTGATTAAAAATTAGTTACATCGAGACAATAACTAGTTGTTTTTGAGACTTAAACCTTCGAATTACAAGGAGTATTATATCAGTATGTTTACAGTCACTGTGATAATAATTGTTTAGAAAACAATAATTTGTTCAATTCTAAGTAATTTGACTTTACGGGTATATGATTGAAATTCTGAATATTTCTGATTATAAATTCGTTACATCGAGGCTCACTTAAGGAGGCTCAAACGTCAATATTGTCGGGGAATTAGCTCAAGTGGTAGAGCGCTCGCTTAGCATGTGAGAGGTACCGGGATCGATACCCGGATTCTCCAGTGAGTCGAATGCAACAACTCGTTGTATTTGAGACTCAAACTTTCGAATTCCAATGAGTATTATATCAGTATGTTTACGGTCACTGTGACAATCATTGTTTAGAAAAAATAATTTCGTTACATCGAGGCTTACTTAAAGAGGCTCAAACGTGAATCTCGTCGGGGAATTAGCTCAAGTGGTAGAGCGCTCGCTTAGCATGTGAGAGATACCGGGATCGATACCCGGATTCTCCAGTGAGTCGAATGCAACAACTTCTTGTTTTTGATACTCAAACCTTCGAATTACAAGTTATATTAAGACAGTATGGTTACGGTCACTGTGATAATAATTGTTTAGAAAAAATGATTTGTTCAATTCTAAGTAATTTTACTTGACGAGCATATGATTGAAATTCTGAATATTTCTGATTATAAATTCGTTACATCGAGGCTCACTTAAGGAGGCTCAAACGTGAAAATCATCGGGGAATTAGCTCAAGTGGTAGAGCGCTCGCTTAGCATGTGAGAAGTACCGGGATCGATACCCGGATTCTCCATTGAGTTGTGTACAATAACTAGATGTTTTTGTGACTCAAACCTTCGAATTACAAGTAGTATTATATCAGTATGTTTACGGTCACTGTGATAATAATTGTTTAGAAAAAACGAGTCGAATGCAACAACTAGTTGTTTTTGAGACTTAAACCTTCGAATTACAAGGAGTATTATATCAGTATGTTTACAGTCACTGTGATAATAATTGTTTAGAAAAAATGATTTGTTCAATTCTAAGTAATTTTACTTTACGAGCATATGATTGAAATTCTGAATATTTCTGATTATAAATTCGTTACATCGAGGCTCACTTAAAGAGGCTAAACGTGAATATCATCGGGGAATTAGCTCAAGTGATAGAGCGCTCGCTTAGCATGTGAGAGGTACCGGGATCGATACCCGGATTCTCCATTGAGTTGTGTACAATAACTAGTTATTTTTGAGACTCAAACCTTCGAATTACAAGTAGTATTATATCAGTATGTTTACGGTCACTGTGACAATCATTGTTTAGAAAAAATAATTTCGTTACATCGAGGCTTACTTAAGGAGGCTCAAACGTGAATCTCGTCAGGGAATTAGCTCAAGTGGTAGAGCGCTCGCTTAGCATGTGAGATGTATAGGGATCGATACCCGGATTCTCCATTGAGTTGTGTACAATAACAAGTTGTTTTTGAGACTCAAACCTTCGAATTACAAGTACTATTATATCAGTATGTTTACAGTCACTGTGATAATCATTGTTTAAAAAAAATAAATTCGTTACATCGAGGCTCTCTTAAGGAGGCTCAAACGTGAATATTGTCGGGGAATTAGCGCAAGTGGTAGAGCGCTCGCTTAGCATGTGAGAGGTACCGGGATCGATACCCGGATTCTCCAGTGAGTCGAATGCAACAACTCGTTGTATTTGAGACTCAAACCTTCGAATTCCAATGAGTATTATATCAGTATGTTTACGGTCACTGTGACAATCATTGTTTAGAAAAAATAATTTCGTTACATCGAGGCTTACTTAAGGAGGCTCAAACGTGAATCTCGTCGGGGAATTAGCTCAAGTGGTAGAGCGCTCGCTTAGCATGTGAGATGTATAGGGATCGATACCCGGATTCTCCATTGAGTTGTGTACAATAACAAGTTGTTTTTGAGACTCAAACCTTCGAATTACAAGTACTATTATATCAGTATGTTTACAGTCACTGTGATAATCATTGTTTAAAAAAAATAAATTCGTTACATCGAGGCTCTCTTAAGGAGGCTCAAACGTGAATATTGTCGGGGAATTAGCGCAAGTGGTAGAGCGCTAGCTTAGCATGTGAGAGGTACCTGGATCGATACCCGGATTCTCCAGTGAGTCGAATGCAACAACTTCTTGTTTTTGAGACTCAAACCTTCGAATTACAAGTTATATTATGACAGTATGGTTACGGTCACTGTGATAATAATTGTTTAGAAAAAATGATTTGTTCAATTCTAAGTAATTTTCCTTTACGAGCATATGATTGAAATTCTGAATATTTCTGATTATAAATTCGTTACATCGAGGCTCACTTAAGGAGGCTCAAACGTGAAAATCATCGGGGAATTAGCTCAAGTGGTAGAGCGCTCGCTTAGCATGTGAGAGGTACCGGGATCGATACCCGGATTCTCCATTGAGTTGTGTACAATAACTAGTTGTTTTTGTGACTCAAACCTTCGAATTACAAGTAGTATTATATCAGTATGTTTACGGTCACTGTGATAATAATTGTTTAGAAAAAACGAGTCGAATGCAACAACTAGTTGTTTTTGAGACTTAAACCTTCGAATTACAAGGAGTATTATATCAGTATGTTTACAGTCACTGTGATAATAATTGTTTAGAAAAAATGATTTGTTCAATTCTAAGTAATTTTACTTTACGAGCATATGATTGAAATTCTGAATATTTCTGATTATAAAATTCGTTACATCGAGGCTCACTTAAAGAGGCTAAACGTGAATATCATCGGGGAATTAGCTCAAGTGGTAGAGCGCTCGCTTAGCATGTGAGAGGTACCGGGATCGATACCCGGATTCTCCATTGAGTTGTGTACAATAACTAGTTATTTTTGAGACTCAAACCTTCGAATTACAAGTAGTATTATATCAGTATGTTTACGGTCACTGTGATAATAATTATTTAGAAAAAACGAGTCGAATGCAACAACTAGTTGTTTTTGAGACTTAAACCTTCGAATTACAAGGAGTATTATATCAGTATGTTTACAGTCACTGTGATAATAATTGTTTAGAAAAAATGATTTGTTCAATTCTAAGTAATTTTACTTTACGAGCATATGATTGAAATTCTGAATATTTCTGATTATAAATTCGTTACATCGAGGCTCACTTAAGGAGGCTCTAACGTGAATATCATCGGGGAATTAGCTCAAGTGGTAGAGCGCTCGCTTAGCATGTAATAGGTACCGGGATCGATACCCGGATTCTCCAGTGAGTCGAATGCAACAACTTGTTGTTTTTGAGACTCAAACCCTTGAATTACAAGTTATATTATGACAGAATGTTTACGGTCACTGTGATAATAATTGTTTAGAAAACAATAATTTGATCAATTCTAAGTAATTTTACTTTACGAGCATATGATTGAAATTCTGAATATTTCTGATTAAAAATTAGTTACATCGAGACTCACTTAAGGAGGCTCAAACATGAATATCGTCGGGGAATTAGCTCAAGTGGTAGAGCGCTCGCTTAGCATGTGAGATGTATAGGGATCGATACCCGGATTCTCCATTGAGTTGTGTACAATAACAAGTTGTTTTTGAGACTCAAACCTTCGAATTACAAGTACTATTATATCAGTATGTTTACAGTCACTGTGATAATCATTGTTTAAAAAAAAAAAATTCGTTACATCGAGGCTCTCTTAAGGAGGCTCAAACGTGAATATTGTCGGGGAATTAGCGCAAGTGGTAGAGCACTAGCTTAGCATGTGAGAGGTACCTGGATCGATACCCGGATTCTCCAGTGAGTCGAATGCAACAACTTCTTGTTTTTGAGACTCAAACCTTCGAATTACAAGTTATATTATGACAGTATGGTTACGGTCACTGTGATAATAATTGTTTAGAAAAAATGATTTGTTCAATTCTAAGTAATTTTCCTTTACGAGCATATGATTGAAATTCTGAATATTTCTGATTATAAATTCGTTACATCGAGGCTCACTTAAGGAGGCTCAAACGTGAAAATCATCGGGGAATTAGCTCAAGTGGTAGAGCGCTCGCTTAGCATGTGAGAGGTACCGGGATCGATACCCGGATTCTCCATTGAGTTGTGTACAATAACTAGTTGTTTTTGTGACTCAAACCTTCGAATTACAAGTAGTATTATATCAGTATGTTTACGGTCACTGTGATAATAATTATTTAGAAAAAACGAGTCGAATGCAACAACTAGTTGTTTTTGAGACTTAAACCTTCGAATTACAAGGAGTATTATATCAGTATGTTTACAGTCACTGTGATAATAATTGTTTAGAAAAAATGATTTGTTCAATTCTAAGTAATTTTACTTTACGAGCATATGATTGAAATTCTGAATATTTCTGATTAAAAATTAGTTACATCGAGACTCACTTAAAGAGGCTCAAACATGAATATCGTCGGGGAATTAGCTCAAGTGGTAGAGCGCTCGCTTAGCATGTGAGAGGTACAGGGATCGATACCCGGATTCTCCAGTGAGTTGAATGCAACAACTTGTTGTTTTTGAGACTCAAACACTTGAATTACAAGTTATATTATATCAGTATGTTTACGGTCACTGTGATAATAATTGTTTAGAAAAAATAATTTGTTCAATTCTAAGTAATTTGACTTTACGGGTATATGATTGAAATTCTGAATATTTCTGATTATAAATTCGTTACATCGAGGCTCACTTAAGGAGGCTCAAACGTGAATATCGTCGGGGAATTAGCTCAAGTGGTAGAGCGCTCGCTTAGCATGTGAGAGGTACCGGGATCGATACCCGGATTCTCCATTGAGTTGTGTACAATAACTAGTTGTTTTTGTGACTCAAACCTTCGAATTACAAGGAGTATTATATCAGTATGTTTACGGTCACTGTGATAATAATTGTTTAGAAAAAATAATTTGTTCAATTCTAAGTAATTTGACTTTACGAGTATATGATTTAAATTCTGAATATTTCTGATTATAAATTCGTTACATCGAGGCTCACTTAAGGAGGCTCAAACGTGAATATCGTAGGGGAATTAGCTCAAGTGGTAGAGCGCTCGCTTAGCATGTGAGAGGTACCGGGATCGATACCCGGATTCTCCATTGAGTTGTGAACAATAACTAGTTGTTTTTGTGACTCAAACCCTCGAATTACAAGTTATATTATGACAGTATGTTTACGGTCACTGTGATAATAATTGTTTAGAAAAAATGATTTGTTCAATTCTAAGTAATTTTACTTTACGAGCATATGATTGAAATTCTGAATATTTCTGATTATAAATTCGTTACATCAAGGCTCACTTAAGGAGGCTCAAACGTGAAAATCATCGGGGAATTAGCTCAAGTGGTAGAGCGCTCGCTTAGCATGTGAGAGGTACTGGGATCGATACTCGGATTCTCCATTGAGTTGTGTACAATAACTATTTGTTTTTGAGACTCAAACTTTCGAATTACAAGTAGTATTATATCAGTATGTTTACGGTCACTGTGATAATCATTGTTTAGAAAAAATAAATTCGTTACATCGAGGCTCAGTTAAGGTGGCTCAAACGTGAATATATTCGGGGAATTAGCTCAAGTGGTAGAGCGCTCGCTTAGCATGTGAGAGGTACCGGGATCGATACCCGGATTCTCCAGTGAGTCGAATTCAACAACTAGTTGTTTTTGAGACTCAAACCCTCGAATTACAAGTTATATTATGACTGTATGTTTACGGTCACTGTGATAATAATTGTTTAGAAAAAATGATTTGTTCAATTCTAAGTAATTTTACTTTACGAGCAAATGAGTGAAATTCTGAATATTTCTGATTATAAATTAGTTACATTTAGACTCACTTAAGGAGGCTCAAACATGAATATCGTCGGGGAATTAGCTCAAGTGGTAGAGCGCTCGCATAGCATGTGAGAGGTACCGGGATCGATACCCGGATTATCCATTGAGTTGTGCACAATAACTAGTTGTTTTTGAGACTCAAACCTTCGAATTACAAGTAGTATTATATCAGTATGTTTACGGTCACTGTGATAATCATTGTTTAGAAAAAATAAATTAGTTATATCGAGACTCACTTAAGGAGGCTCAAACGTGAATATAGTCGGGGAATTAGCTGAAGTGGTAGAGCGCTCGCTCACCATGTGAGAGAGGAGCGGGGGTCTATA
>NW_003152403.1:0-16938 GCF_000003605.2 Saccoglossus kowalevskii
TGAAGTAGATGTTAGTTATAAATTAAGTGTTACAAACATGTCATTGAACCTCTCTTTAGTAACTGTTGTATCCCTGGATGAGGTGGTAGCTGTATAATATAAATGAAGTAGATGTTAGTTATGAATTAAGTGTTACAAGCATGTCATTGAACCTTTCTTTAGTAACTGTTGTATCCTTGTATGAGGTGGTAGCTGTATAATATAAATGAAGTAGATGTTAGTTATAAATTAAGTGTTACAAGCATGTCATTGAACCTCTCTTTAGTAACTGTTGTATCCTTGGATGAGGTGGTAGCTGTATAATATAAATGAAGTAGATGTTAGTTATAAATTAAATGTTACAAGCATGTCATTGAACCTCTCTTTAGTAACTGTTGTATCCTTGGATGAGGTGGTAGCTGTATAATATAAATGAAGTAGATGTTAGTTATGAATTAAGTGTTACAAGCATGTCATTGAACCTCTCTTTAGTATTTGTTGTATCCCTGGATGAGGTGGTAGCTGTATAATATAAATGAAGTAGATGTTAGTTATAAATTAAGTGTTACAAGAATGTCATTGAACCTCTCTTTAGTATCTGTTGTATCCTTGTATAAGGTGGTAGCTGTATAATATAAATGAAGTAGATGTTAGTTATAAATTATGTGTTACAAGCATGTCATTGAACCTCTCTTTAGTATCTGTTGTATCCTTGTATAAAGTGGTAGCTGTATAATATAAATGAAGTAGATGTTAGTTATAAATTAAGTGTTACAAGCATGTCATTGAACCTCTCTTTAGTAACTGTTGTATCCTTGGATGAGGTGGTAGCTGTATAATATAAATGAAGTAGATGTTAGTTATAAATTAAGTGTTACAAGCATGTCAGTGAACCTCTCTTTAGTAACTGTTGTATCCTTGGATGAGGTGGTAGCTGTATAATATAAATAAAGTAGATGTTAGTTATAAATTAAGTGTTACAAGCATGTCATTGAACCTCTCATAAGTAACTGTTGCATCATTGGAAGAAGTGCTAGCTGTATGATATAAATAAAGTAGATGTGAGTTATAAATTAAGTGTTACAAGCATGTCATTGAACCTCTCTTTAGTAACTGTTGTATCTTTGGATGAGGTGGTAGTTGTATAATATAAATGAAGTGGATGTTAGTTATAAATTAAGTGTAACAAGCATGTCAATGAACCTCTCATAAGTAACTGTTGCATCATTGTATGAGGTGGTAGCTGTATAATATAAATGAAGTAGATGTTAGTTATAAATTAAGTGTTACAAGCATGGCATTGAACCTCTCTTTAGTAACTGTTGTATCCTTGGATGAGGTGGTAGCTGTATAATATAAATGAAGTAGATGTTAGTTATAAATTAAGTGTTACAAGCATGGCATTGAACCTCTCTTTAGTAACTGTTGCATCATTGTATGAGGTGGTAGCTGTATAATATAAATGAAGTAGATGTTAGTTATAAATTAAGTGTTACAAGCATGTCATTGAACCTCTCTTTAGTAACTGTTGTATCTTTGGTTGAGGTGGTAGCTGTATAATATAAATGAAGTAGATATTAGTTATAAATTAAGTGTTACAAGCATGTCATTGAACCTCTCTTTAGTAACTGTTGTATCCTTGGATGAGGTGGTAGCTGTATAATATAAATGAAGTAGATGTTAGTTATAAATGAAGTGTTACAAGCATGTCATTGAACCTCTCTTTAGTAACTGTTGTATCCTTGTATGAGGTGGTAGCTGTATAATATAAATGAAGTAGATGTTAGTTATAAATGAAGTGTTACAAGCATGTCATTGAACCTCTCTTTAGTAACTGTTGTATCCTTGTATGAGGTGGTAGCTGTATAATATAAATGAAGTAGATGTTAGTTATAAATTAAATGTTACAAGCATGTCATTGAACCTCTCTTTAGTCACTGTTGTATCCTTGGATGAGGTGGTAGCTGTATAATATAAATGAAGTAGATGTTAGTTATAAATTAAGTGTTACAAGCATGTCATTGAACCTTTCTTTAGTAACTGTTGTATCCTTGTATGAGGTGGTAGCTGTATAATATAAATGAAGTAGATGTTAGTTATAAATTAAGTGTTACAAGCATGTCATTGAACCTCTCTTTAGTAACTATTGTCTCCTTGGAAGAGGTGGTAGCTGTATAATATAAATGGAGTAGATGTTAGTTATAAATTAAGTGTTACAAGCATGTCATTGAACCTCTCTTTAGTAACTGTTGTATCCTTTGATGAGGTGGTAGCTGTATAATATAAATGAAGTAGATGTTAGTTATAAATTAAGTGTTACTAGCATGTCATTGAACCTCTCTTTTAGTAACTGTTGTTATCCTTGTTATGAGGTGGTAGCTGTATAATATACATGAGTACATGTAGATGTTAGTTATAAATTAAGTGTTACAAGCATGTCATTGAACCTCTCTTTAGTAAATGTTGTATCCTAGTATGAGGTGGTAGCTGTATAATATAAATGAAGTAGATGTTAGTTATAAATTAAGTGTTACAAGCATGTCATTGAACCTCTCTTTAGTAACTGTTGTATCCTTGTATGAGGTGGTAGCTGTATAATATAAATGAAGTAGATGTTAGTTATAAATTAAGTGTTACAAGCATGTCATTGAACCTCTCTTTAGTAACTGTTGTATCCTTGGATGAGGTGGTAGCTGTATAATATAAATGAAGTAGATGTTAGTTATAAATTAAGTGTTACAAGCATGTCATTGAACCTCTCTTTAGTAACTGTTGTATCCTTGTATGAGGTGGTAACAGTATAATATAAATAAAGTAGATGTTAGTTATAAATTAAGTGTTACAAGCATGTCATTGAACCTCTCATTAGTAACTGTTGTATCCTTGGATGAGGTGGTAACTGTATAATATAAATAAAGTAGATGTTAGTTATAAATTAAGTGTTACAAGCATGTCATTGAACCTCTCTTTAGTAACTGTTGTATCCTTGGATGAGGTGGTAGCTGTATAATATAAATAAAGTAGATGTTAGTTATAAATTAAGTGTTACAAGCATGTCATTGAACCTCTCTTTAGTAATTTTTGTATCCTTGGATGGGGTGGTAGCTGTATAATATAAATGAAGTAGATGTTAGTTATAAATGAAGTGTTACAAGCATGTCATTGAACCTCTCTTTAGTAACTGTTGTATCCTTGTATGAGGTGGTAGCTGTATAATATAAATGAAGTAGATGTTAGTTATAAATTAAGTGTTACAAGCATGTCATTGAACCTCTCTTTAGTAACTGTTGTATCCTTGTATGAGGTGGTAGCTGTATAATATAAATGAAGTAGATGTTAGTTATAAATTAAGTGTTACAAGCATGTCATTGAACCTCTCTTTAGTGACTGTGTATCCTTGGATGAGGTGGTAGCTGTATAATATAAATGAAGTAGATGTTAGTTATAAATTAAGTGTTACAAGCATGTCATTGAACCTCTCATTAGTAACTGTTGTATACTTGGATGAGGTGGTAGCTGTATAATATAAATGAAGTAGATGTTAGTTATAAATTAAGTGTTACAAGCATGTCATTGAACGTCTCTTTAGTAACTGTTGTATACTTGGATGAGGTGGTAGCTGTATAATATAAATGAAGTAGATGTTAGTTATAAATTAAGTGTTACAAGCATGTCATTGAACCTCTCTTTAGTAACTGTTGTATCCTTGGATGAGGTGGTAGCTGTATAATATAAATGAAGTAGATGTTAGTTATAAATTAAGTGTTACAAGCATGTCATTGAACTCTCATAAGTAACTGTTGTATCATTGGAAGAAGTGCTAGCTGTATGATATAAATAAAGTAGATGTGAGTTATAAATTAAGTGTTACAAGCATGTCATTGAACCTCTCTTTAGTAACTGTTGTATCATTGGAAGAAGTGCTAGCTGTATGATATAAATAAAGTAGATGTGAGTTATAAATTAAGTGTTACAAGCATGTCAGTGAACCTCTCTTTAGTAACTGTTGTATCTTTGGATGAGGTGGTAGCTGTATAATATAAATGAAGTAGATGTTAGTTATAAATTAAGTGTTACAAGCATGTCATTGAACCTCTCTTTAGTAACTGTTGTATCCTTGGATGAGGTGGTAGCTGTATAATATAAATGAAGTAGATATTAGTTATAAATTAAGTGTTACAAGCATGTCAGTGAACCTCTCTTTAGTAACTGTTGTATCCTTGGATGAGGTGGTAGCTGTATAATATAAATGAAGTAGATATTAGTTATAAATTAAGTGTTACAAGCATGTCAGTGAACCTCTCTTTAGTAACTGTTATATCCTTGGATGAGGTGGTAGCTGTATA
Organism: Saccoglossus kowalevskii; assembly: GCF_000003605.2. Taxonomy (NCBI): domain Eukaryota; kingdom Metazoa; phylum Hemichordata; class Enteropneusta; family Harrimaniidae; genus Saccoglossus; species Saccoglossus kowalevskii. The sequence goes on from NW_003152403.1 coordinate 4,326, forward strand.
ATATAAATAAAGTAGATGTTAGTTATAAATTAAGTGTTACAAGCATGTCAGTGAACCTCTCTTTAGTAACTGTTGTATCTTTGGATGAGGTGGTAGCTGTATAATATAAATGAAGTAGATGTTAGTTATAAATTAAGTGTTACAAGCATGTCATTGAACCTCTCTTTAGTAACTGTTGTATCCTTGGATGAGGTGGTAGCTGTATAATATAAATGAAGTAGATATTAGTTATAAATTAAGTGTTACAAGCATGTCATTGAAGCTCTCTTTAGTAACTGTTGTATCCTTGTATGAGGTGGTAGCTGTATAATATAAATGAAGTAGATGTTAGTTATAAATTAAGTGTTACAAGCATGTCATTGAACCTCTCTTTAGTAACTGTTGTATCCTTGGATGAGGTGGTAGCTGTATAATATAAATGAAGAAGATGTTAGTTATAAATTAAGTGTTACAAGCATGTCAGTGAACCTCTCTTTAGTAACTGTTGTATCAATGGATGAGGTGGTAGCTGTATAATATAAATGAAGTAGATGTTAGTTATAAATTAAGTGTTACAAGCATGTCATTGAACCTCTCTTTAGTGACTGTTGTATCAATGGATGAGGTGGTAGCTGTATAATATAAATGAAGTAGATGTTAGTTATAAATTAAGTGTTACAAGCATGTCAGTGAACCTCTCTTTAGTAACTGTTGTATCCTTGGATGAGGTGGTAGCTGTATAATATAAATAAAGTGGATGTTAGTTATAAATTAAGTGTTACAAGCATGTCATTGAACCTCTCTTTAGTGACTGTTGTATCAATGGATGAGGTGGTAGCTGTATAATATAAATGAAGTAGATGTTAGTTATAAATTAAGTGTTACAAGCATGTCATTGAACCTCTCATAAGTAACTGTTGTATCCTTGGATGAGGTGGTAGCTGTATAATATAAATAAAGTGGATGTTAGTTATAAATTAAGTGTTACAAGCATGTCATTGAACCTCTCTTTAGTAACTGTTGTATCATTGGAAGAAGTGCTAGCTGTATGATATAAATAAAGTAGATGTGAGTTATAAATTAAGTGTTACAAGCATGTCATTGAACCTCTCTTTAGTAACTGTTGTATCTTTGGATGAGGTGGTAGCTGTATAATATAAATGAAGTAGATGTTAGTTATAAATTAAGTGTTACAAGCATGTCATTGAACCTCTCTTTAGTAACTGTTGTATCCTTGGATGAGGTGGTAGCTGTATAATATAAATGAAGTAGATATTAGTTATAAATTAAGTGTTACAAGCATGTCATTGAAGCTCTCTTTAGTAACTGTTGTATCCTTGTATGAGGTGGTAGCTGTATAATATAAATGAAGTAGATGTTAGTTATAAATTAAGTGTTACAAGCATGTCATTGAACCTCTCTTTAGTAACTGTTGTATCCTTGGATGAGGTGGTAGCTGCATAATATAAATGAAGAAGATGTTAGTTATAAATTAAGTGTTACAAGCATGTCAGTGAACCTCTCTTTAGTAACTGTTGTATCAATGGATGAGGTGGTAGCTGTATAATATAAATGAAGTAGATGTTAGTTATAAATTAAGTGTTACAAGCATGTCATTGAACCTCTCTTTAGTGACTGTTGTATCAATGGATGAGGTGGTAGCTGTATAATATAAATGAAGTAGATGTTAGTTATAAATTAAGTGTTACAAGCATGTCAGTGAACCTCTCTTTAGTAACTGTTCTATCCTTGGATGAGGTGGTAGCTGTATAATATAAATGAAGTAGATGTTAGCTATAAATTAAGTGTTACAAGCATGTCATTGAACCTCTCTTTAGTAACTGTTGTATCCTTGGATGAGGTGGTAGCTGTATAATATAAATGAAGTAGATGTTAGTTATAAATTAAGTGTTACAAGCATGTCATTGAACCTCTCCTTAGTAACTGTTGCATCCTTGGATGAGGTGGTAGCTGTATAATATAAATAAAGTAGATGTTAGTTATAAATTAAGTGTTACAAGCATGTCATTGAACCTCTCTTTAGTAACTGTTGTATCATTGGATGAGGTGGTAGCTGTATAATATAAATGAAGTAGATGTTAGTTATAAATTAAATGTTACAAGCATGTCATTGGACCTCTCTTTAGAATGTTGTATCCTTGTATGAGGTGGTAGCTGTATAATATAAATGAAGTAGATGTTAGTTATAAATTAAGTGATACAAGCATGTCATTGAACCTCTCTTTAGTAACTGTTGTATCCTTGTATGAGGTGGTAGCTGTATAATATAAATGAAGTAGATGTTAGTTATAAATTAAGTGTTACAAGCATGTCATTGAAACTCTCTTTAGTAACTGTTGCATCCTTGGATGAGGTGGTAGCTGTATAATATAAATGAAGTAGATGTTATTTATAAATTAAGTGTTATAAGCATGTTATTGAACCTCTCTTTAGTAACTGTTGTATCCTTGGATGAGGTGGTAGCTGTATAATATAAATGAAGTAGATATTAGTTATAAATAAAGTGTTACAAGCATGTCATTGAACCTCTCTTTAGTAACTGTTGCATCCTTGGATGAGGTGGTAGCTGTATAATATAAATGAAGTAGATGTTAGTTATAAATTAAGTGTTACAAGCATGTCATTGGACCTCTCTTTAGTAACTGTTGTATCCTTGGATGAGGTGGTAGCTGTATAATATAAATGAAGTAGATGTTAGTTATAAATTAAGTGTTACATGCATGTCATTGAACCTCTCTTTAGTAACTGTTGTATCATTGGATGAGGTGGTAGCTGTATAATATAAATGAAGTAGATGTTAGTTATAAATTAAGTGTTACAAGCATGTCATTGAACCTCTCTTTAGTAACTGTTGTATCATTGGATGAGGTGGTAGCTGTATAATATAAATGAAGTAGATGTTAGTTATAAATTAAGTGTTACAAGCATGTCATTGAACCTCTCTTTAGTAACTGTTGTATCCTTGGATGAGGTGGTAGCTGTATAATATAAATGAAGTAGATGTTAGTTATAAATTAAGTGTTACAAGCATGTCATTGAACCTCTCTTTAGTAACTGTTGTATCCTTGGATGAGGTGGTAGCTGTATAATATAAATGAAGTAGATGTTAGTTATAAATTAAGTGTTACAAGCATGTCATTGAACCTCTCTTTAGTAACTGTTGTATCCTTGGATGAGGTGGTAGCTGTATAATATAAATGAAGTAGATGTTAGTTATAAATTAAGTGTTACAAGCATGTCATTGAACCTCTCTTCAGTAACTGTTGTATCCTTGTATGAGGTGGTAGCTGCATAATATAAATGAAGTAGATGTTAGTTATAAATTAAGTGTTACAAGCATGTCATTGAACCTCTCTTTAGTAACTGTTGTATCCTTGGATGAGGTGGTAGCTGTTTAATATAAATGAAGTAGATGTTAGTTATAAATTAAGTGTTACAAGCATGTCAGTGAACCTCTCTTTAGTAACTGTTGTATCCTTGGATGAGGTGGTAGCTGTATAATATAAATGAAGTAGATGTTAGTTATAAATTAAGTGTTACAAGCATGTCATTGAACCTCTCTTTAGTAACTGTTGGATCAATGGATGAGGTGGTAGCTGTATAATATAAATGAAGTAGATGTTAGTTATAAATTAAGTGTTACAAGCATATCATTGAACCTCTCTTTAGTAACTGTTGTATCCTTGGATGAGGTGGTAGCTGTATAATATAAATGAAGTAGATGTTAGTTATAAATTAAGTGTTACAAGCATGTCATTGAACCTCTCTTTAGTAACTGTTGTATCCTCGTATGATGTGGTAGCTGTATAATATAAATAAAGTAGATGTTAGTTATGAATTAAGTGTTACAAGCATGCCATTGAACCTCTCTTTAGTAACTGTTGTATCCTTGGATGAGGTTGAAGCTGTATAATATAAATGAAGTAGATGTTAGTTATAAATTAAGTGTTACAAGCATGTCATTGAACCTCTCTTTAGTAACTGTTGTATCCTTGGATGAGGTGGTAGCTGTATAATATAAATGAAGTAGATGTTAGTTATGAATTAAGTGTTACAAGCATGCCATTGAACCTCTCTTTAGTAACTGTTGTATCCTTGGATGAGGTGGTAGCTGTATAATATAAATGAAGTAGATATTAGTTATAAATTAAGTGTTACAAGCATGTCATTGAACCTCTCTTTAGTAACTGTTGTATCCTTGGATGAGGTAGTAGCTGTGTAATATAAATGAAGTAGATGTTAGTTATAAATTAAGTGTTACAAGCATGTCAGTGAACCTCTCTTTAGTAACTGTTGTATCCTTGGATGAGGTGGTAGCTGTATAATATAAATGAAGTAGATGTTAGTTATAAATTAAGTGTTACAAGCATGTCATTGAACCTCTCTTTAGTAACTGTTGTATCCTTGGATGAGTGGTAGCTGTATAATATAAATGAAGTAGATGTTAGTTATAAATTAAGTGTTACAAGCATGTCATTGAACCTCTCTTTAGTAACTGTTGTATCCTTGGATGAGGTGGTAGCTGTATAATATAAATGAAGTAGATGTTAGTTATAAATTAAATGTTACAAGCATGTCATTGAACCTCTCTTTAGTAACTGTTGTATCCTTGTATGAGGTGGTAGCTGTATAATATAAATGAAGTAGATGTTAGTTATGAATTAAGTGTTACAAGCATGTCATTGAACCTTTCTTTAGTAACTGTTGTATCCTTGTATGAGGTGGTAGCTGTATAATATAAATGAAATAGATGTTAGTTATAAATTAAGTGTTACAAGCATGTCATTGAACCTCTCTTTAGTAACTGTTGTATCCTTGGATGAGGTGGTAGCTGTATAATATAAATGAAGTAGATGTTAGTTATAAATTAAATGTTACAAGCATGTCATTGAACCTCTCTTTAGTAACTGTTGTATCCTTGGATGAGGTGGTAGCTGTACAATATAAATGAAGTACATGTTAGTTATAAATTAAGTGTTACAAGCATGTCATTGAACCTCTCTTTAGTAACTGTTGTATCCTTGGATGAGGTAGTAGCTGTATAATATAAATGAAGTAGATGTTAGTTATGAATTAAGTGTTACAAGCATGTCAGTGAACCTCTCTTTAGTAACTGTGTATCCTTGGGATGAGGTGGTAGCTGTATAATATAAATGAAGTAGATGTTAGTTATAAATTAAGTGTTACCAGCATGTCATTGAACCTCTCTTTAGTAACTGTTGTATCCTTGGATGAGGTGGTAGCTGTATAATATAAATGAAGTAGATATTAGTTATAAATTAAGTGTTACAAGCATGTCATTGAACCTCTCTTTAGTAACTGTTGTATCCTTGGATGAGGTGGTAGCTGTATAATATAAATGAAGTAGATATTAGTTATAAATTAAGTGTTACAAGCATGTCATTGAACCTCTCTTTAGTAACTGTTGTATCCTTGGATGAGGTGGTAGCTGTATAATATAAATGAAGTAGATATTAGTTATAAATTAAGTGTTACAAGCATGTCATTGAACCTCTCTTTAGTAACTGTTGTATCCTTGGATGAGGTAGTAGCTGTGTAATATAAATGAAGTAGATGTTAGTTATAAATTAAGTGTTACAAGCATGTCAGTGAACCTCTCTTTAGTAACTGTTGTATCCTTGGATGAGGTGGTAGCTGTATAATATAAATGAAGTAGATGTTAGTTATAAATTAAGTGTTACAAGCATGTCATTGAACCTCTCTTTAGTAACTGTTGTATCCTTGGATGAGGTGGTAGCTGTATAATATAAATGAAGTAGATGTTAGTTATAAATTAAGTGTTACAAGCATGTCATTGAACCTCTCATAAGTAACTGTTGTATCCTTGGATGAGGTGGTAGCTGTATAATATAAATGAAGTAGATGTTAGTTATAAATGAAGTGTTACAAGCATGTCATTGAACCGCTCTTTAGTAACTGTTGTATCCTTGTATGATGTGGTAGCTGTATAATATAAATGAAGTAGATGTTAGTTATAAATTAAGTGTTACAAGCATGTCATTGAACCTCTCTTTAGTAACTGTTGTATCCTTGGATGAGGTGGTAGCTGTATAATATAAATGAAGTAGATGTTAGCTATAAATTAAGTGTTACAAGCATGTCAGTGAACCGCTCTTTAGTAACTGCTGTATCCTTGGATGAGGTGGTAGCTGTATAATATAAATGAAGTAGATGTTAGTTATAAATTAAGTGTTACAAGCATGTCATTGAACATCTCTTTAGTAACTGTTGTATCAATGAATGAGGTGATAGCTGTATAATATAAATGAAGTACATGTTAGTTATAAATTAAGTGTTACAAGCATGTCATTGAACCTCTCTTTAGTAACTGTTGTATCCTTGGATGAGGTGGTAGCTGTATAATATAAATGAAGTAGATGTTAGTTATAAATTAAGTGTTACAAGCATGTCATTGAACCTCTCTTTAGTAACTGTTGTATCATTGGATGAGGTGGTAGCTGTATAATATAAATGAAGTACATGTTAGTTATAAATTAAGTGTTACAAGCATGTCATTGAACCTCTCATAAGTAACTGTTGTATCCTTAGATGAGGTGGTAGCTGTATAATATAAATGAAGTAGATGTTAGTTATAAATTAAGTGTTACAAGCATGTCATTGATCCTCTCTTTAGTAACTGTTGTATCATTGGATGAGGTGGTAGCTGTATAATATAAATGAAGTACATGTTAGTTATAAATTAAGTGTTACAAGCATGTCATTGAACCTCTCATAAGTACTGTTGTATCCTTAGATGAGGTGGTAGCTGTATAATATAAATGAAGTAGATGTTAGTTATAAATTAAGTGTTACAAGCATGTCATTGAACCTCTCTTTAGTAACTGTTGTATCCTTGGATGAGGTGGTAGCTGTATATTATAAATGAAGTAGATGTTAGTTATAAATGAAGTGTTACAAGCATGTCATTGAACCTACCTTTAGCAACTGTTGTATCCCTGGATGAGGTGGTAGCTGTATAATATAAATGAAGTAGATGTTAGTTATAAATTAATGTGTTACAAGCATGTCATTGAACCTCTCTTTAGTAACTGTTGTATCCTTGGATGAGGTGGTAGCTGTATAATATAAATGAAGTAGATGTTAGTTATAAATTAAGTGCTACAAGCATGTCATTGAACCTCTGTTTAGTAACTGGTGTATCCGTGGATGAGGTGGTAGCTGTATAATATAAATGAAGTAGATGTTAGTTATAAATTAAGTGTTACAAGCATGTCACTGAACCTCTCTTTAGTAACTGTTGTATCCTTGGATGAGGTGGTAGCTGTATAATATAAATGAAGTAGATGTTAGTTATAAATAAAGTGTTACAAGCATGTCATTGAACCTCTCTTTAGTAACTGTTGTATCCTTGGATGAGGTGGTAGCTGTATAATATAAATGAAGTAGATGTTAGTTATAAATTAAAAGTTACAAGCATGTCATTGAACCTCTCTTTAGTAACTGTTGTATCCTTGGATGAGGTGGTAGCTGTATAATAGAGATGAAGTAGATGTTAGTTATAAATTAAGTGTTACAAGCATGTCATTGAACCTCTCTTTAGTGACTGTTCTATCCGTGGATGATGTGGTAGCTGTATAATATAAATGAAGTAGATGTTAGTTATAAATTAAGTGTTACAAGCATGTCACTGAACCTCTCTTTTAGGAACTGTTGTATCCTTGGATGAGGTGGTAGCTGTATAATATAAATGAAGTAGATGTTAGTTATAAATTAAGTGTTACAAGCATGTCATTGAACCTCTCTTTAGTAACTGTTGTATCCCTGGATGAGGTGGTAGCTGTATAATATAAATGAAGTAGATGTTATTTATAAATGAAGTGTTACAAGCATGTCATTGAACCTCTCTTTAGTAACTGTTGTATCCTTGGATGAGGTGGTAGCTGTATAATATAAATGAAGTAGATGTTAGTTATAAATTAAGTGTTACAAGCATGTCATTGAACCTCTCTTTAGTAACTGTTGTATCCCTGGATGAGGTTGTAGCTGTATAATATAAATGAAATAGATGTTAGTTATAAATTAAGTGTTACAAGCATGTCATTGAATCTCTCTTTAGTAACTGTTGTATCCGTGGATGAGGTGGTAGCTGTATAATATAAATGAAATAGATGTTAGTTATAAATGAAGTGTTACAAGCATGTCATTGAACCTCTCTTTAGTAACTGTTGTATCCTTGGATGAGGTGGTAGCTGTATAATATAAATGAAGTAGATGTTAGTTATAAATGAAGTGTTACAAGCATGTCATTGAACCTCTCTTTAGTAACTGTTGTATCCTTGGATGAGGTGGTAGCTGTATAATATAAATGAAGTAGATGTTAGTTATAAATGAAGTGTTACAGCATGTCATTGAACCTCTCTTTAGTAACTGTTGTGTCCTTGGATGAGGTGGTAGCTGTATAATATAAATGAAATAGATGTTAGTTATAAATGAAGTGTTACAAGCATGTCATTGAACCTCTCTTTAGTAACTGTTGTATCCTTGGATGAGGTGGTAGCTGTATAATATAAATGAAGTAGATGTTAGTTATAAATTAAGTGTTACAAGCATGTCATTGAACCTCTCTTTAGTAACTGTTGTATCCTTGGATGAGGTGGTAGCTGTATAATATAAATGAAGTAGATGTTAGTTATAAATTAAGTGTTACAAGCATGTCATTGAACCTCTCTTTAGTAACTGTTGTATCATTGGATGAGGTGGTAGCTGTATAATATAAATGAAGTACATGTTAGTTATAAATTAAGTGTTACAAGCATGTCATTGAACCTCTCATAAGTAACTGTTGTATCCTTAGATGAGGTGGTAGCTGTATAATATAAATGAAGTAGATGTTAGTTATAAATTAAGTGTTACAAGCATGTCATTGATCCTCTCTTTAGTAACTGTTGTATCATTGGATGAGGTGGTAGCTGTATAATATAAATGAAGTACATGTTAGTTATAAATTAAGTGTTACAAGCATGTCATTGAACCTCTCATAAGTAACTGTTGTATCCTTAGATGAGGTGGTAGCTGTATAATATAAATGAAGTAGATGTTAGTTATAAATTAAGTGTTACAAGCATGTCATTGAACCTCTCTTTAGTAACTGTTGTATCCTTGGATGAGGTGGTAGCTGTATAATATAAATAAAGTGGATGTTAGTTATAAATTAAGTGTTACAAGCATGTCATTGAACCGCTCTTTAGTAACTGCTGTATCCTTGGATGAGGTGGTAGCTGTATAATATAAATGAAGTAGATGTTAGTTATAAATTAAGTGTTACAGCATGTCATTGAACCTCTCTTTAGTAGCTGTTGTATCCTTGGATGAGGTGGTAGCTGTATAATATAAATGAAGTAGATGTTAGTTATAAATTAAGTGTTACAAGCATGTCATTGAACCTCTCTTTAGTAACTGTTGTATCCTTGGATGAGGTGGTAGCTGTATAATATAAATGAAGTAGATGTTAGTTATAAATTAAGTGTTACAGCATGTCATTGAACCTCTCTTTAGTAACTGTTGTATCCTTGGATGAGGTGGTAGCTGTATAATATAAATGAAGTACATGTTAGTTATAAATTAAGTGTTACAAGCATGTCATTGAACCGCTCTTTAGTAACTGCTGTATCCTTGGATGAGGTGGTAGCTGTATAATATAAATGAAGTAGATGTTAGTTATAAATTAAGTGTTACAGCATGTCATTGAACCTCTCTTTAGTAACTGTTGTATCCTTGGATGAGGTGGTAGCTGTATAATATAAATGAAGTAGATGTTAGCTATAAATTAAGTGTTACAAGCATGTCAGTGAACCGCTCTTTAGTAACTGCTGTATCCTTGGATGAGGTGGTAGCTGTATAATATAAATGAAGTAGATGTTAGTTATAAATTAAGTGTTACAAGCATGTCATTGAACATCTCTTTAGTAACTGTTGTATCAATGGATGAGGTGATAGCTGTATAATATAAATGAAGTACATGTTAGTTATAAATTAAGTGTTACAAGCATGTCATTGAACCTCTCTTTAGTAACTGTTGTATCAATGGATGAGGTGGTAGCTGTATAATATAAATGAAGTAGATGTTAGTTATAAATTAAATGTTACAAGCATGTCATCGAACCTCTCTTTAGTAACTGTTGTATCCTTGGATGAGTGGTAGCTGTATAATATAAATGAAGTAGATGCTAGTTATGAATTAAGTGTTACAAGCATATCATTGAACCTCTCTTTAGTAACTGTTGTATCATTGGATGAGGTGGTAGCTGTATATATAAATAAAGTACATGTAGTTACAAATTAAGTGTTAAAAGCATGTCATTGAAACGCTCTTTAGTAACTGTTGTATCCTGGATGAGGTGGTAGCTGTATAATATAAATGAAGTAGATGTTAGTTATAAATTAAGTGTTACAAGCATTTCATTGAACCTCTCTTTAGTAACTGTTGTATCCTTGGATGAGGTGGTAGCTGTATAATATAAATGAAGTAGATATTAGTTATAAATTAAGTGTTACAAGCATGTCATTGAAACTCTCTTTAGTAACTGTTGTATCCTTGGATGAGGTGGTAGCTGTATAATATAAATGAAGTAGATGTTAGTTATAAATTAAGTGTTACAAGCATTTCATTGAACCTCTCTTTAGTAACTGTTGTATCCTTGGATGAGGTGGTAGCTGTATAATATAAATGAAGTAGATATTAGTTATAAATTAAGTGTTACAAGCATGTCATTGAACCTCTCTTTAGTAACTGTTGTATCCTTGGATGAGGTGGTAGCTGTATAATATAAATGAAGTAGATGTTAGTTATAAATTAAGTGTTACAAGCATGTCATTGAACCTCTCTTTAGTGACTGTGTCACCTTGGATGAGGTGGTAGCTGTAAAATATAAATGAAGTAGATGTTAGTTATAAATGAAGTGTTACAAGCATGTCATTGAACCTCTCTTTAGTAACTGTTGTATCCTTGTATGAGGTGGTAGCTGTATAATATAAATGAAGTAGATGTTAGTTATAAATTAAATGTTACAAGCATGTCATTGAACCTCTCTTTAGTAACTGTTGTATCCTTGTATGAGGTGGTAGCTGTATAATATAAATGAAGTAGATGTTAGTTATAAATTAAGTGTTACAAGCATGTCATTGAACCTCTCTTTAGTAACTGTTGCATCCTTGGATGAGGTGGTAGCTGTATAATATAAATGAAGTAGATGTTAGTTATAAATTAAGTGTTATAAGCATGTTATTGAACCTCTCTTTAGTAACTGTTGTATCCTTGGATGAGGTGGTGGCTGTATAATATAAATGAAGTAGATATTAGTTATAAATAAAGTGTTACAAGCATGTCATTGAACCTCTCTTTAGTAACTGTTGCATCCTTGGACGAGGTGGTAGCTGTATAATATAAATGAAGTAGATGTTAGTTATAAATTAAGTGTTACAAGCATGTCATTGGACCTCTCTTTAGTAACTGTTGTATCCTTGGATGAGGTGGTAGCTGTATAATATAAATGAAGTAGATGTTAGTTATAAATTAAGTGTTACATGCATGTCATTGAACCTCTCTTTAGTAACTGTTGTATCATTGGATGAGGTGGTAGCTGTATAATATAAATGAAGTAGATGTTAGTTATAAATTAAGTGTTACAAGCATGTCATTGAACCTCTCTTTAGTAACTGTTGTATCATTGGATGAGGTGGTAGCTGTATAATATAAATGAAGTAGATGTTAGTTATAAATTAAGTGTTACAAGCATGTCATTGGACCTCTCTTTAGTAACTGTTGTATCCTTGGATGAGGTGAGTAGCTGTATAATATAAATGAAGTAGATGTTAGTTATAAATTAAGTGTTACAAGCATGACATTGAACCTCTCTTTAGTAACTGTTGTATCCTTGGGTGAGGTGGTAGCTGTATAATATAAATGAAGTAGATGTTAGTTATGAATTAAGTGTTACAAGCATGACATTGAACCTCTCTTTAGTAACTGATGTATCCTTGGATGAGGTGGTAGCTGTATAATATAAATGAAGTAGATGTTAGTTATAAATTAAGTGTTACAAGCATGTCATTGAACATCTCTTTAGTAACTGTTGTATCCTTGGATGGGGTGGTAGCTGTATAATACAAATGAAGTAGATGTTAGTTATAAATTAAGTGTTACAAGCATGTCATTGAACCTCTCTTTAGCAACTGTTGTATCCTTGGATGGGGTGGTAGCTGTATAATATAAATGAAGTAGATGTTAGTTATAAATTAAGTGTTACAAGCATGTCATTGAACCTCTCTTTAGTAACTGTTGTATTCTTGTATGAGGTGGTAGCTGTATAATATAAATGAAGTAGATGTTAGTTATAACTTAAGTGTTACAAGCATGTCATTGAACCTCTATTTAGTAACTGTTGTATCCTTGGATGAGGTTGTAGCTGTATAATATAAATGAAGTAGATATTAGTTATAAATTAAGTGTTACAAGCATGTCATTGAACATCTGTTTAGTAACTGTTGTATCCTTGTATGAAGTGGTAGCTGTATAATATAAATGAAGTAGATGTTAGTTGTAAATTAAGTGTTACAAGCATGTCATTGAACA
>NW_003152457.1:0-12490 GCF_000003605.2 Saccoglossus kowalevskii
TGACATCCAATTTCCAACGAATATTCAGCCTATTTGAAAACCTTTGCAGAATACACCAGTTCTCGTCGGTTCTCTGAAGTTAAGCTGCATCGGGCATGGTTCGTACTTGCATGGGAGACCGGCTGGGAATACAATGTGCAGTAGGCTTATCAACATTTTTATTCCACCGCACATACCAACTTTTTCCCGGGATTTTTTGCCTTACCGAAGCGTTAAACGACATGCAATTCTGACGAATATTCATCCTACTGTCAAACCATTGCAGAACACACCAGTTCTTCTCCGATCACTGACGTTAAGCTGCATCGGGCGTGGTTAGTACTTGCATGGGAGACCGGCTTGGAATACCACGTGCAGTAGGCTCATCAACATTTTTATTCCACATTACATACTAACTTTTTCCTTTGATTTTTTGCCTAGCCGTAGTATTAAATGACATCCAATTCCGACGAATATTCAGCCTACTGCAAAACCATTGCAGAATACACCAGTTCTCGTTGGATCACTGACGTTAAGCTGCATCGAGCGTGGTTAGTACTTGCATGGGAGACCGGCTGGGAATACCACGTGCAGTAGGCTCATCAACATTTTTATTCCACATTACATACTAACTTTTTCCTATGATTTTTTGCCTTGCCGTAGCATTAAATGACATCCAATTCCGACGAATATTCAGCCTACTGCCAAACCAATGCAGAATACACCAGTTCTCGTCCGATCACTGAAGTTAAGCTGCATTGGGCGTGGTTAGTACTTGTGTGGGAGACCGGCTGGAAATACCACGTGCAGTAGGCTGATCAACATTTTTATTGCAGAATACACCAGTCCTCGTCCGATCACTGAAGTTAAGCTGCATCGGGCGTGGTTAGTACTTGCATGGAAGACCGGCTGGGAATACCACGTGCATTAGGCTCATCAACATTTTTATTCCACCGTACATACTAACTTTTTCCCGGGATTTTTTGCCTAGCCGAAGTATTAAATTACATCCAATTCCGACGAATATCCAGCCTACTGCCAAACCATTGCAGAATACACCAGTTCTCGTTCGATCAGTGAAGTTAAGCTGCATCGGGCGTGGTTAGTACTTGCATGGAAGACCGGCTGGGAATACCACGTGCATTAGGCTCATCAACATTTTTATTCCACCGTACATACTAACTTTTTCCCGGGATTTTTTGCCTATCCGAAGTATTAAATTACATCCAATTCCGACGAATATCCAGCCTACTGCCAAACCATTGCAGAATACACCAGTTCTCGTTCGATCAGTGAAGTTAAGCTGCATCGGGCGTGGTTAGTACTTGTATGGGAGACCGGCTGGGAATACAATGTGCAGTAGGCTTATCAACATTTTTATTTCACCGTACATACCAACTTTTTCCCGGGACTTTTTTGCCTTACCGATGCGTTAAACGACATGCAATTCTGACGAATATTCGGCCTACTGTCAAACCATTGCAGAACACATCAGTTCTTGTCCGATCACTGAAGTTAAGCTGCATCGGGCGTGGTTAGTACATGCATGGGAGACCGGCTGGGAATACCACATGCAGTAGGCTCATCAACATTTTTATTCCACATTACATACTAACTTTTTCCCATGATTTTTTGCCTAGCCGTAGCATTAAATGACATCCAATTCCGACGAATATTCAGCCTACTGCAAAACCATTGCAGAATACACCAGTTCTCGTTGGATCACTGAAGTTAAGCTGCATCGGGCGTGGTTTGTACTAGCATGGGAGACCGGATGGGAATACCACGTGCAGTACGCTCATCAACATTTTTATTCCACATTACATACTAAATTTTTCCTATGATTTTTTGCCTAGCCGTAGCATTAAATGACATCCAATTCCGACAAATATTCTGCCTACTGCAAAACCATTGCAGAATACACCAGTTCTCGTCGGTTCACTGAAGTTAAGCTGCATCGGGCATGGTTCGTACTTGCATGGGAGACCGGCTGGGAATACAATGTGCAGTAGGCTTATCAACATTTTTATTCCAGCGCACATACCAACTTTTTCCCGGGATTTTTTGCCTTACCGAAGCGTTAAACGACATGCAATTCTGACGAATATTCATCCTACTGTCAAACCATTGCAGAACACATCAGTTCTTCTCCGATCACTGACGTTAAGCTGCATCGGGCGTGGTTAGTACTTGCATGGGAGATCGGCTGGGAATACCACGTGCAGTAGGCTCATCAACATTTTTATTCCACATTACATACTAACTTTTACCCATGATTTTTTGCCTAGCTGTAGCATTAAATGACATCCAATTCCGACGAATATTCAGCCTACAGCAAAACCATTGCAGAATACACCAGTTCTCGTTGGATCACTGACTTTAAGCTGCATCGGGCGTGGTTAGAACTTGCATGGGAGACCGGCTGGGAATACCACGTGCAGTAGGCTCATCAACATTTTTATTCCACATTACATACTAACTTTTTCCTATGATTTTTTGCCTAGCTGTAGTATTAAATGGCATCCAATTCCGACGAATATTCAGCCTACTGCAAAAGCATTGCAGAATACACCAGTTCTCGTTGGATCACTGACGTTAAGCTGCATCGGCCGTGGTTAGTACTTGCATGGGAGACCGGCTGGGAATACCACGTGCAGTAGGCTCATCAACATTTTTATTCCACATTACATACTAACTTTTTCCTATGATTTTTTGCCTAGCCGTAGCATTAAATGACATCCAATTCCGACGAATATTCAGCCTACTGCCAAACCAATGCAGAATACACCAGTTCTCGTCCGATCACTGAAGTTAAGCTGCATTGGGCGTGGTTAGTACTTGCGTGGGAGACCGGCTGGGAATACCACGTGCAGTAGGCTGATCAACATTTTTATTGCAGAATAAACCAGTCCTCGTCCGATCACTGAAGTTAAGCTGCATCGAGCGTGGTTAGTACTTGCATGGGAGAATGGCTGGGAATACCACGTGCATTAGGCTCATCAACATTTTTATTCCACCGTACATACTAACTTTTTCCCGGGATTTTTTGCCTAGCCGAAGAATTAAATTACATCCAATTCCGAGGAATATCCAGCCTACTGCCAAACCATTGCAGAATACACCAGTTCTCGTCCAATCACTGACGTTAAGCTGCATCGGGCGTGGTTAGTACTTGCATGGGAGACCGGCTGGGAATACCACGTGCAGTAGGCTCATCAACATTTTTATTCCACCGTACATACCAATTTTTTCCCGTGATTTTTTGCCTTACCGAAGCGTTAAACGACATACAATTCTGACGAATATTCATCCTACTGTCAAACCATTGCAGAACACACCAGTTCTTCTCCGATCACTGACGTTAAGCTGCATCGGGCGTGGTTAGTACTTGCATGGGAGACCGGCTGGGAATACCACGTGCAGTAGGCTCATCAACATTTTTATTCCACATTACATACTAACATTTTCCTATGATTTTTTGCCTAGCCGTAGCATTAAATGACATCCAATTCCGACGAATATTCAGCCTACTGCAAAACCATTGCAGAATACACCAGTTCTCGTTGGATCACTGACGTTAAGCTGCATCGGGCATGGTTCGTACTTGCATGGGAGACCGGCTGGGAATACCACGTGCAGTAGGCTCATCAACATTTTTATTCCACATTACATACTAACTTTTTCCTATGATTTTTTGCCTAGCCGTAGCATTAAATGACATCCAATTCCGACGAATATTCAGCCTACTGCCAAACCAATGCAGAATACACCAGTTCTCGTCCGATCACTGAAGTTAAGCTAAATTGGGCGTGGTTAGTACTTGCGTGGGAGACCGGCTGGGAATACCACGTGCAGTAGGCTGATCAACATTTTTATTGCAGAATACACCAGTCCTCGTCCGATCACTGAAGTTAAGCTGCATTGGGCGTGGTTAGTACTTGCGTGGGAGACCGGCTGGGAATACCACGTGCATTAGGCTCATCAACATTTTTATTCCACCATACATACTAACTTTTTCCCGGGATTTTTTGCCTAGCCGAAGAATTAAATTACATCCAATTCCGAGGAATATCCAGCCTACTGCCAAACCATTGCAGAATACACCAGTTCTCGTCCAATCACTGAAGTTAAGCTGCATTGGGCGTGGTTAGTACTTGCATGGGAGACCGGCTGGGAATACAATGTGCAGTAGGCTTATCAACATTTTTATTCCACCGTACATACCAACATTTTCCCGGGATTGTTTGCCTTACCGAAGCGTTAAACGACATGCAATTCTGACGAATATTCAGCCTACTGTCAAACCATTGCAGAACACACCAGTTCTTCTCCGATCACTGAAGTTAAGCTGCATCGGGCGTGGTTAGTACTTGCATGGGAGACCGACTGGGAATACCACGTGCAGTAGGCTCATCAAAATTTTTATTCCACATTACATACTAACTTTTACCCATGATTTTTTGCCTAGCCGTAGCATTAAATGACATCCAATTCCGACGAATATTCAGCTTTCTGCAAAACCATTGCAGAATACACCAGTTCTCCTTGGATCACTGACTTTAAGCTGCATCAGGCGTGGTTAGTACTTGCATGGGAGACCCGGCTGGGAATACCACGTGCAGTAGGCTCATCAACATTTTTATTCCACATTACATACTAACTTTTTCCTATGATTTTTTGCCTAGCCGTAGCATTAAATGACATCCAATTCTGACGAATATTCAGCCTACTGCCAAACCAATGCAGAATACACCAGTTCTAGTCCGATCACTGAAGTTTATCTGCATCGGGCGTGGTTAGTACTTGCATGGGAGACCGGCTGGGAATACAATGTGCAGTAGGCTTATCAACATTGTTATTCCACCGTACATACCAAATTTTTCCCGGGATTTTTTGCCTTACCGAAGCGTTAAACGACATGGAATTCTGACGAATATTCATCCTACTGTCAAACCATTGCAGAATACACCAGTTCTCGTCCGATCTCTGAATTTAAGCTGCATCGGGCGTGGTTAGTACTTGCATGGGAGACCGGCTGGGAATACCACGTGCAGTAGGCTCATCAACATTTTTATTCCACATTACATACTAACTTTTAACCATGAATTTTTTGCCTAGCCGTAGCATTAAATGACATCCAATTCCGACGAATATTCAGCCAACTGCAAAACCATTGCAGAATACACCAGTTCTCGTCGGTTCACTGAAGTTAAGCTGCATCGGGCGTGGTTAGTACTTGCATGGGTGATCGGCTGGGAATACCATGTGCAGTAGCTTCTCAAAATTTATATTTCACCGTACATACCAACATTTTCCCGGTACTTTTTTGCCTTACCGAAGCGTTAAACGACATGCAATTCTGACGAATATTCATCTACTGTCAAACCATTGCAGAACACACCAGTTCTTCTCCGATCACTGACGTAAGCTGCATCGGGCGTGGTTAGTACTTGCATGGGAGACCGGCTGGGAATACCACGTGCAGTAGGCTCATCAACATTTTTATTCCACATTACATACTAACTTTTACCCATGATTTTTTGCCTAGCCGTAGCATTAAATGACATCCAATTCCGACGAATATTCAGCCTACAGCAAAACCATTGCAGAATACACCAGTTCTCGTTGGATCACTGACTTTAAGCTGCATCGGGCGTGGTTAGAACTTGCATGGGAGACCGGCTGGGAATACCACGTGCAGTAGGCTCATCAACATTTTTATTCCACATTACATACTAACTTTTTCCTATGATTTTTTGCCTAGCCGTAGTATTAAATGACATCCAATTCCGACGAATATTCAGCCTACTGCAAAACCATTGGAGAATACACCAGTTCTCGTTGGATCACTGACGTTAAGCTGCATCGGCTGTGGTTAGTACTTGCATGGGAGACCGGCTGGGAATACCACGTGCAGTAGGCTCATCAACATTTTTATTCCACATTACATACTAACTTTTTCCTATGATTTTTTGCCTAGCCGTAGCATTAAATAACATCCAATTCCGACGAATATTCAGCCTACTGCCAAACCAATGCAGAATACACCAGTTCGCGTCCGATCACTGAAGTTAAGCTGCATTGGGCGTGGTTAGTACTTGCGTGGGAGACCGGCTGGGAATACCACGTGCAGTAGGCAGATCAACATTTTTATTGCAGAATACACCAGTCCTCGTCCGATCACTGAAGTTAAGCTGCATCGGGCGTGGTTAGTACTTGCATGGGAGAATGGCTGGGAATACGACGTGCATTAGGCTCATCAACATTTTTATTCCACCGTACATACTAACTTTTTCCCGGAATTTGTTGCCTAGCCGAAGAATTAAATTACATCCAATTCCGAGGAATATCCAGCCTACTGCCAAACCATTGCAGAATACACCAGTTCTCGTCCAATCACTGACGTTAAGCTGCATCGGGCGTGGTTAGTACTTGCATGGGAGACCGGCTGTGAATACCACGTGCAGTAGGCTCATCAACATTTTTATTCCACCGTACATACCAAATTTTTCCCGTGATTTTTTGCCTTACCGAAGCGTTAAGCGACATACAATTCTGACGAATATTCATCCTACTGTCAAACCATTGCAGAACACACCAGTTCTTCTCCGATCACTGACGTTAAGCTGCATCGGGCGTGGTTAGTACTTGCATGGGAGACCGGCTGGGAATACCACGTGCAGTAGGCTCATCAACATTTTTATTCCACATTACATACTAACTTTTTCCTATGATTTTTTGCCTAGCCGTAGCATTAAATGACATCCAATTCCGACGAATATTCAGCCTACTGCAAAACCATTGCAGAATACACCAGTTCTCGTTGGATCACTGACGTTAAGCTGCATCGGGCATGGTTCGTACTTGCATGGGAGACCGGCTGGGAATACCACGTGCAGTATGCTCATCAACATTTTTATTCCACATTACATACTAACTTTTTCCTATGATTTTTTGCCTAGCCGTAGCATTAAATGACATCCAATTCCGACGAATATTCAGCCTACTGCCAAACCATTGCAGAATACACCAGTTCTCGTCCGATCACTGAAGTTAAGCTGCATTGGGCGTGGTTAGTACTTGCGTGGGAGACCGGCTGGGAATACCACGTGCAGTAGGCTGATCAACATTTTTATTGCAGAATACACCAGTCCTCGTCCGATCACTGAAGTTAAGCTACATTGGGCGTGGTTAGTACTTGCGTGGGAGACCGGCTGGGAATACCACGTGCATTAGGCTCATCAACATTTTTATTCCACCATACATACTAACTTTTTCCCGGGATTTTTTGCCTAGCCGAAGAATTAAATTACATCCAATTCCGAGGAATATCCAGCCTACTGCCAAACCATTGCAGAATACACCAGTTCTCGTCCAATCACTGAAGTTAAGCTGCATTGGGCGTGGTTAGTACTTGCATGGAAGACCGGCTGGGAATACAATGTGCAGTAGGCTTATCAACATTTTTATTCCACCGTACATACCAACATTTTCCCGGGATTGTTTGCCTTACCGAAGCGTTAAACGACATGCAATTCTGACGAATATTCAGCCTACTGTCAAACCATTGCAGAACACACCAGTTCTTCTCCGATCACTGAAGTTAAGCTGCATCGGGCGTGGTTAGTACTTGCCTCGGGAGACCGGCTGGGAATACCACGTGCAGTAGGCTCATCATCTTTTTTATTCCACATTACATACTAACTTTTACCCATGATTTTTTGCCTAGCCGTAGCATTAAATGACATCCAATTCCCACGAATATTCAGCATACTGCAAAACCATGGCAGAATACACCAGTTCTCATCGGATCACTGAAGTTAAGCTGCATCGGGCGTGGTTAGTACTTGTATGGGAGACCGGCTGGGAATACAATGTGCAGTAGGCTTATCAACATTTTTATTCCACCGTACATACCAAATTTTTCCCGGGATTTTTTGCCTTACCGAAGCGTTAAACGACATGCAATTCTGACGAATATTCATCCTACTGTCAAACCATTGCAGAACACACCAGTTCTTCTCCGATCACTGACGTTAAGCTGCATCGGGCGTGGTTAGTACTTGCATGGGAGACCGGCTGGGAATACCACGTGCAGTAGGCTCATCAACATGTTTATTCCACATTACATACTAACTTTTACCCATGATTTTTTTGCCTAGCTGTAGCATTAAATGACATCCAATTCCGACGATTATTCAGCCTACTGCAAAACCATTGCAGAATACACCAGTTCTCGTCGGTTCTCTGAAGTTAAGCTGCATCGGGCATGGTTCGTTCTTGCATGGGAGACCGGCTGGGAATACAATGTGCAGTAGGCTTATCAACATTTTTATTCCACCGCACATACCAACTTTTTCCCGGGATTTTTTGCCTTACCGAAGCGTTAAACGACATGCAATTCTGACGAATATTCATCCTACTGTCAAACCATTGCAGAACACTCCAGTTCTTCTCCGATCACTGACGTTAAGCTGCATCGGGCGTGGTTAGTACTTGCATGGGAGACCGGCTGGGAATACCACGTGCAGTAGGCTCATAAACATTTTTATTCCACATTACATAGTAACTTTTACCCATGATTTTTTGCCTAGCCGTAGCATTAAATGACATCCAATTCCGACGAATATTCAGCCTACTGCAAAACCATTGCAGAATACACCAGTTCTCGTTGGATCACTGACTTTAAGCTGCATTGGGCGTGGTTAGTACTTGCGTGGGAGACCGGCTGGGAATACCACGTGCAGTAGGCTGATCAACATTTTTATTGCAGAATACACCAGTCCTCGTCCGATCACTGAAATTAAGCTGCATCGGGCGTGGTTAGTACTTGCATGGGAGAATGGCTGAGAATACCACGTGCATTAGACTCATCAACATATTTATTCCACCGTACATACTAACTTTTTCCCGGGATTTTTTGCCTAGCCGAAGAATTAAATTACATCCAATTCCGAGGAATATCCAGCCTACTGCCAAACCATTGCAGAATACACCAGTTCTCGTTCGATTAGTGAAGTTAAGCTGCATCGGGCGTGGTTAGTACTTGTATGGGAGACCGGCTGGGAATACAATGTGCAGTAGGCTTATCAACATTGTTATTCCACCGTACATACCAAATTTTTCCCGGGATTTTTTGCCTTACCGAAGCGTTAAACGACATGGAATTCTGACGAATATTCATCCTACTGTCAAACCATTGCAGAATACACCAGTTCTCGTCCGATCTCTGAAGTTAAGCTGCATCGGGCGTGGTTAGTACTTGCATGGGAGACCGGCTGGGAATACCACGTGCAGTAGGCTCATCAACATTTTTATTCCACATTACATACTAACTTTTAACCATGAATTTTTTGCCTAGCCGTAGCATTAAATGACATCCAATTCCGACGAATATTCAGCCAACTGCAAAACCATTGCAGATACACCAGTTCTCGTCGGTTCACTGAAGTTAAGCTGCATCGGGCGTGGTTAGTACTTGCATGGGAGATCGGCTGGGAATACCATGTGCAGTAGCTTCTCAAAATTTATATTTCACCGTACATACCAACTTTTTCCCGGTACTTTTTTGCCTTACCGATGCGTTAAACGACATGCAATTCTGACGAATATTCAGCCTACTGTCAAACGATTGCAGAACTCATCAGTTCTTGTCCGATCACTGAAGTTAAGCTGCATCGGGCGTGGTTAGTATATGCATGGGAGACCGGGCTGGGAATACCACGTGCAGTAGGCTCATCAACATTTTTATTGCAGAATACACCAGTCCTCGTCCGATCACTGAAGTTAAGCTGCATCGGGCGTGGTTAGTACTTGCATGGAAGACCGGCTGGGAATACCACGTGCATTAGGCTCATCAACATTTTTATTCCACCGTACATACTAACTTTTTCCCGGGATTTTTTGCCTAGCCGAAGTATTAAATTACATCCAATTCCGACGAATATCCAGCCTACTGCCAAACCATTGCAGAATACACCAGTTCTCGTTCGATCAGTGAAGTTAAGCTGCATCGGGCGTGGTTAGTACTTGCATGGAAGACCGGCTGGGAATACCACGTGCATTAGGCTCATCAACATTTTTATTCCACCGTACATACTAACTTTTTCCCGGGATTTTTTGCCTATCCGAAGTATTAAATTACATCCAATTCCGACGAATATCCAGCCTACTGCCAAACCATTGCAGAATACACCAGTTCTCGTTCGATCAGTGAAGTTATGCTGCATCGGGCGTGGTTAGTACTTGTATGGGAGACCGGCTGGGAATACAATGTGCAGTAGGCTTATCAACATTTTTATTTCACCGTACATACCAACTTTTTCCCGGGACTTTTTTGCCTTACCGATGCGTTAAACGACATGCAATTCTGACGAATATTCGGCCTACTGTCAAACCATTGCAGAACACATCAGTTCTTGTCCGATCACTGAAGTTAAGCTGCATCGGGCGTGGTTAGTATATGCATGGGAGACCGGCTGGGAATACCACGTGCAGTAGGCTCATCAACATTTTTATTCCACATTACATACTAACTTTTTCCCATGATTTTTTGCCTAGCCGTAGCATTAAATGACATCCAATTCCGACGAATATTCAGCATACTGCAAAAGCATGGCAGAATACACCAGTTTCTCGTTGGATCACTGAAGTTAAGCAGCATCGGGCGTGGTTTGTACTAGCATGGGAGACCGGATGGGAATACCACGTGCAGTAGGCTCATCAACATTTTTATTCCACATTACATACTAACTTTTTTCCTATGATTTTTTGCCTAGCCGTATCATTAAATGACATCCAATTCCGACGAATATTCAGCCTACTGCCAAACCAATGCAGAATACACCAGTTCTCGTCCGATCACTGAAATTAAGCTGCATCGGGCGTGGTTAGTACTTGCATGGGAGACTGGCTGGGAATACAATGTGCAGTAGGCTTATCAACATTTTTATTCCACCGTACATACCAAATTTTTCCCGGGATTTTTTGCCTTACCGAAGCGTTAAACGACATGCAATTCTGACGAATATTCATCCTACTGTCAAACCATTGCAGAATACACCAGTTCTTCTCCGATCACTTACGTTAAGCTGCATCGGGCGTGGTTAGTACTTGCATGGGAGACCGGCTGGGAATGCCACGTGCAGTAGGCTCATCAACATTTTTATTCCACATTACATACTAACTTTTACCCATGATTTTTTTGCCTAGCCGTAGCATTAAATGACATCCAATTCCGACGAATATTCAGCCTACTGAAAACCTTTGCAGAATACACCAGTTCTCGTCGGTTCTCTGAAGTTAAGCTGCATCGGGCATGGTTCGTACTTGCATGGGAGACCGGCTGGGAATACAATGTGCAGTAGGCTTATCAACATTTTTATTCCACCGCACATACCAACTTTTTCCCGGGATTTTTTGCCTTACCGAAGCGTTAAACGACATGCAATTCTGACGAATATTCATCCTACTGTCAAACCATTGCAGAACACACCAGTTCTTCTCCGATCACTGACGTTAAGCTGCATTGGGCATGGTTAGTTGTTGCATGGGAGACCGGCTTGGAATACCACGTGCAGTAGGCTCATCAACATTTTTATTCCACATTACATACTAACTTTTTCCTTTGATTTTTTGCCTAGCCGTAGTATTAAATGACATCCAATTCCGACGAATATTCAGCCTACTGCAAAACCATTGCAGAATACACCAGTTCTCGTTGGATCACTGACGTTAAGCTGCATCGGGCGTGGTTAGTACTTGCATGGGAGACCGGCTGGGAATACCACGTGCAGTAGGCTCATCAACATTTTTATTCCACATTACATACTAACTTTTTCCTATGATTTTTTGCCTTGCCGTAGCATTAAATGACATCCAATTCCGACGAATATTCAGCCTACTGCCAAACCAATGCAGAATACACCAGTTCTCGTCCGATCACTGAAGTTAAGCTGCATTGGGCGTGGTTAGTACTTGTGTGGGAGACCGGCTGGAAATACCACGTGCAGTAGGCTGATCAACATTTTTATTGCAGAATACACCAGTCCTCGTCCGATCACTGAAGTTAAGCTGCATCGGGCGTGGTTAGTACTTGCATGGAAGACCGGCTGGGAATACCACGTGCATTAGGCTCATCAACATTTTTATTCCACCGTACATACTAACTTTTTCCCGGGATTTTTTGCCTAGCCGAAGTATTAAATTACATCCAATTCCGACGAATATCCAGCCTACTGCCAAACCATTGCAGAATACACCAGTTCTCGTTCGATCAGTGAAGTTAAGCTGCATCAGGCGTGGTTAGTACTTGCATGGAAGACCGGCTGGGAATACCACGTGCATTAGGCTCATCAACATTTTTATTCCACCGTACATACTAACTTTTTCCCGGGATTTTTTGCATATCCGAAGTATTAAATTACATCCAATTCCGACGAATATCCAGCCTACTGCCAAACCATTGCAGAATACACCAGTTCTCGTTCGATCAGTGAAGTAAGCTGCATTG
>NW_003152489.1:0-15632 GCF_000003605.2 Saccoglossus kowalevskii
TCACATTTCCAACTTTTAACTATAGGACTTGTTAACATTATATCACAGGTAACAATCCCGAATTAAACTACAAACTTTGCAATCGCTTTACACAACTTTATAAGCAGTTTGTTGTTGATTTTTCAGTTAACTGTTGTGATAATCTGCTTATATATAAGGCATTTTCGGAACATTTACTTATAGTTTTCGAAATTTAACTGCGGGGTTGTCATTATAATGACATAGTTTAAACAAACAAGCAACTCCGCCAACATTTCCTTCGTTTTTTCCAACTTTGCATACGGTTTTCTAACATTTCACAGTCAGCTCATGTGAACATCTATAGGCTGCTTTCAACTGGCTTTTATTAAATTTGTCGACTTTACAACGGCGCATTTCTATATGCAAATAACTTAGGTCATATATACAAATACATCTACTAACTTTGCAATAACTTTGCACAACTTTGCAATCTCTTTGAACAACTTTGCACGAAGCGTTAACAACTTATATACCATTACGTGCCGACAGAATCAACAACATGTTATTGAAAATTTGAATGGATTTAAAAAATTGCCGTTGATTAAAAAAGTTACTAAATTTCAACGATTGTTTACTATGAATGATAGACAGTACAGTGGGAAATAATGCTGGAACTTTGCCATATATCTTTTCCATGTTCGTGATGAAACAAAAAAAATAAATCTAACAGCTCGTTTAAACAGGGAGTCTCCCATGCAAGAACTAACCGCGCCCGATTGCGCTTTACTTCAAATATTTGTCCTTCATCTAACCACAGAGCTGCCTGGATTATTTGAAACTAAGCAGAATTGGTTGCTATTTCATGTTTTTGGTTGTTTTAAAATAGCTTGCTCAAGTACCTTCTAGAATTAACTTATGACCTCTACATACTTGGAGTAACACTATGGTAATTTAACAGCACTTACGAGATTTTTATTCACATTTTCGAACTTTTAACTATAGGACTTGTTAATATGATATCACAGGTAACAATCCCGAATGAAACTATACCAACTTTGCAATCGCTTTACACAACTTTGTAAGCAGTTTGTTGTCGATTTTTCGGTTACTTGTTGTCATAATCTGCTTATAAATGAGGCATTTTCGGAACATTTACTTAATGTTTTCGAAATTTAACTGCGGGGTTGTCATTATAATGACATAGGTTAAACATACAAGCAACTCCGCCAATATTTTCCTTCGTTTTTTCCAACATTGCCTACTGTTTTCTAACATTTCACAGTCAGCTCATGTGAACATCTTTTGGCTGCTTTCACCTGGCTTTTAATAAATTTGTCGACTTTGCAACGGAGACTTTCTATATGCAAACAACTTAGGTCATATATAAAAATACATCTACCAACTTTGCAATAACTTTGAACAACTTTGCAATCACTTTGAACAACTTTGCACGGTGCGTTAACAGCTTAAATTCCACAACGTGCCGACAGAATCAACAACTTGTTATTGAAAATTTGAATGGATTTAAAAAATTGCCGTTGATTAAAAAAGTTACTAAAATTCAACGAATGTTTACTATAAATGATAGACATCACAGTGAGAAATAATGCAGTAACGTTGCCATATATCTTTTTCATGTGCGTGATGAAACAAAAATAAATAAATCTAACAGCTCGTTTAAACAGAGAGTCTCCCATGCAAGTACTAACCACGCCCGATTGCGCTTTACTTCAAATATTTGTCGTTCATCTAACCACACAGCTGCCTGGATTATTTGAAATTAAGCAGAATTGGTTGCTATTTCATGTTTTTGGTTGTTTTAAAATAGCTTGCTCAAGTACCTTCTAGAATTAACCTATGACCTCTACATACTTGGAGTAACACTACGGTAATTTAACAGCACTTTACGAGATATTTGTTCACATTTTCAAACTTTTAACTATAGGACTTGTTAATATGATATCACAGGTAACAATCCCGAATGAAACTACCAACTTTGCAATCGCTTTAGACAACTTTGTAAGCAGTTTGTTGTCGATTTTTCGGTTAACTGTTGTGATAATCTGCTTATATATGAGGCATTTTCGGAAAATGTACTTAATGTTTTCGAAATTTAACTGCGGGGTTGTCATTATAATGACATAGGATAAACATACAAGCAACTCCGCCAACATTTCCTTCGTTTTTTTTCAACTTTGCATACTGTTTTCTAACATTTCACAGTCCGCTCATGTGAACATCTTTTGGCTGCTTTCACCTGGCTTTTAATAAATTTGTCGACGTTGCAACGGAGACTTTCTATATGCAAACAACTTAGGTCATATATACAAATACATCTACCAACTTTGCAATAACTTTGCACAAATTTGCAATCACTTTGAACAACTTTGCACGGTGCGTTAACAGCTTAAATTCCATAACGTGCCGACAGAATCAACAACTTGTTATTGAAAATTTGAATGGATTTAAAAAATTGACGTTGATTAAAAAAGTTACTAAAATTCAACGATTGTTTACTATAAATGATAGACATCACAGTGAGAAATAATGCAGAAACGTTGCCATATATCTTTTCCATGTGCGTGATGAAACAAAAAAAATAAATCTAACAGCTCGTTTACACAGAGAGTCTCCCATGCAATAACTAACCACGCCCGATTGCGCTGTACTTCAAATATTTGTCGTTCATCTAACCACACAGCTGCCTGGATTATTTGAAACTAAGCAGAATTGGTTGTTATTTCATGTTTTTGGTTTTTTTTAAAATAGCTTGCTCAAGTACCTTCTAGAATTAACCTATGACCTCTACATACTTGGAGTAACACTGTGGTAATTTCACAGCACTTTACGAGATATTTGTTCACATTTCCAACTTTTAACTATAGGACTTGTTAATATGATATGACAGGTAACAATCCCGAATTAAACTACAAACTTTGCAATCGCTCTACACAACTTTATAAGCAGTTTGTTGTCGATTTTTCAGTTAACTGTTGTGATAATCTGCTTATATATAAGGCATTTTCGAACATTTACTTAATGTTTTCGAAATTTAACTGCGGGGTTGTCATTATAATGACATAGTTTAAACAAACAAGCAACTCCGCCAACATTTCCTTCGTTTTTTACAACTTTGCATACGGTTTTCTAACATTTCACTGTCAGCTCATGTGAACATCTGTAGGCTGCTTTCATCTGGCTTTTATTAAATTTGTCGACTTTACAACGGCGCATTTCTATATGCAAATAACTTAGGTCATATATACAAATACATCTACCAACTTTGCAATAACTTTGAACAACTTTGCAATCACTTTCAACAACTTTGCACGGTGCGTTAACAGCTTAAATTCCACAACCTGCCGACAGAATCAACAACCTGTTATTGAAAATTTGAATGGATTGGAAAACTTGCCTTTGATTAAAAAAGTTACTAAAATTCAACGAATGTTTACTATAAATGATAGACATCACAGTGAGAAATAATGCAGTAACGTTGCCATATATCTTTTTCATGTGCGTGATGAAACAAAAATAAATAAATCTAACAGCTCGTTTAAACAGAGAGTCTCTCATGCAAGTACTAACCACGCCCGATTGCGCTTTACTTTAAATATTTGTCATTCATCTAACCACACAGCTGCCTGGATTATTTGAAATTAAGCAGAATTGGTTGCTATTTCATGTTTTTGGTTGTTTTAAAATAGCTTGCTCAAGTACCTTCTAGAATTAACCTATGACCTCTACATACTTGGAGTAACACTACGGTAATTTAACAGCACTTACGAGATTTTTATTCACATTTTCAAACTTTTAACTATAGGACTTGTTAATATGATATCACAGGTAACAATCCCGAATGAAACTACCAACTTTGCAATCGCTTTAGACAACTTTGTAAGCAGTTTGTTGTCGATTTTTCGGTTAACTGTTGTGATAATCTGCTTATATATGAGGCATTTTCGGAAAATGTACTTAATGTTTTCGAAATTTAACTGCGGGGTTGTCATTATAATGACATAGGATAAACATACAAGCAACTCCGCCAACATTTCCTTCGTTTTTTTTCAACTTTGCATACTGTTTTCTAACATTTCACAGTCAGCTCATGTGAACATCTTTTGGCTGCTTTCACCTGGCTTTTAATAATTTTGTCGACTTTGCAACGGAGACTTTCTATATGCAAACAACTTACGTCATATATACAAATACATCTACCAACTTTGCAATAACTTTGCACAAATTTGCAATCACTTTGAACAACTTTGCACGGTGCGTTAACAGTTAAATCCCACAACGTGCCGAAAGAATCATCAACTGTATGAAAATTAGAATGGATTTAAAAACTTTCCATTCATTAAAAAAGTTACTAAAATTCTACGATTTGTTACTATAAATGATAGACATCACAGCGAGAAATGATGCAGGAACGTTGCCATATATCTTTTCCATATGCGTGAAGAAACAAAAAAAAATCTAACAGCTCGTTTACATAGGGAGTCTCCCATGCAAGTACTAAACACGCCCGATTGCGCTTTACTTTAAATGTTTGTCGTTCATCTTACCACACAGCTGCCTGGATTATTTGAAATTAAGCCGAATTGGTGGCTATTTCATGTTTTTGGTTGTTTTAAAATAGCTTGCTCAAGTACCTTCTAGAATTAACGTATGACCTCTACATACTTGGAGAAACACTACGGTAATTTAACAGCACTTACGAGATATTTATTCACATTTTCGAACTTTTAACTATAGGACTTGTTAATATGATATCACAGGTAACAATCCCGAATGAAACTACCAACTTTGCAATCGCTTTACACAACTTTGTAAGCAGTTTGTTGTCGATTTTTCGGTTACTTGTTGTGATAATCTGCTTATAAATGAGGCATTTTCGGAACATTTACTTAATGTTTTCGAAATTTAACTGCGGGATTGTCATTATAATGACATAGGTTAAACATACAAGCAACTCCGCAAACATTTCCTTCGTTTTATCCAACTATGCATACTGTTTTCTAACATTGCACAGTCAGCTCATGTGAACATCTATAGGCTGCTTTCAACTGGCTTTTATTAAATTTGTCGACTTTACAACGGCGCATTTCTATATGCAAATAACTTAGGTCATATATACAAATACATCTACCAACATTGCAATAACTTTGCACAACTTTGCAATCTCTTTGAACAACTTTGCACGATGCGTTAACAAATTATATACCATTACGTGCCGACAGAATCAACAACATGTTATTGAAAATTAGAAGGGATTGGAAAACTTGCCTTTGATTAAAAAAGTTACTAAAATTCAACGAATGTTTACTATAAATGATAGACATCACAGTGAGAAATAATGCAGTAACGTAGTCATATATCTTTTTCATGTGCGTGATGAAACAATAATAAATAAATCTAACAGCTCGTTTAAACAGAGAGTCTCCCATGCAAGTACTAACCACGCCCGATTGCGCTTTACTTTAAATATTTGTCGATCATCTAACTACACAGCTGCCTGGATTATTTGAAAATTAGCCCGAATTGGTGGCTATTTCATGTTTTTGGTTGTTTTAAAATAGCTTGCTCAAGTACCTTCTATAATTGACCTATGACCTCTACATACTTAGAGTAACACTATGGTAATTTAACACCACTTAACGAGATATTTATTCACATTTTCGAACTTTTAACTATAGGACTTGTTAATATGATATCACAGGTAACAATACCGAATGAAACTACCCACTTTGCAATCGCTTTACACAACTTTGTAAGCAGTTTGTTGTCGATTTGTCGGTTACTTGTTGTGATATCTGCTTATAAATGAGGCATTTTCGGAACATTTACTTAATGTTTCGAAATTTAACTGCGGGGTTGTCATTATAATGACATAGTTTAAACATACAAGCAACTCCGCCAACATTTCCTTCGTTTTTTTCCAACTATGCATACTGTTTTTAACATTGCACAGTCAGCTCATGTGAACATCTATAGACTGCTTTCAACTGGCTTTTATTAAATTTGTCGACTTTACAACGGCGCCTTTCTGTATGCAAACAACTTAAGTCATATATACAAATACATCTACCAACTTTGCAATAACTTTGAACAACTTTGCAATCACTTTGAACAAGTTTGCACGGTGCGTTAACAGCTTAAATTCCACAACGTGCCGACAGAATCAACAACTTGTTATTGAAAATTTGAATGGATTTAAAAAATTGCCGTTGATTAAAAAAGTTACTAAAATTCAACGATTGTTTACTATAAATGATAGACATCACAGTGAGAAATAATGCAGAAACGTTGCCATATATCTTTTCCATGTGCGTGATGAAACAAAAAAAATAAATCTAACAGCTCGTTTACACAGAGAGTCTCCCATGCAAGTACTAACCACGCCCGATTGCGCTTTACTTCAAATATTTGTCGTTCATCTAACCACACAGCTGCCTGGATTATTTGAAATTAAGCAGAATTGGTTGCTATTTCATGTTTTTGGTTGTTTTAAAATAGCTTGCTCAAGTACCTTCTAGAATTAACCTATGACCTCTACATACTTGGAGTAACACTACGGTAATTTAACAGCACTTTACGAGATATTTGTTCACATTTCCAACTTTTAACTATATGACTTGTTAATATTATATCACTGGTAACAATCCCGAATTAAACTACAAACTTTGCAATCGCTTTACACAACTTTATAAGCAGTTTGTTGTCGATTTTTCAGTTAACTGTTGTGATAATCTGCTTATATATAAGGCATTTTCGGAACATTTACTTATAGTTTTCGAAATTTAACTGCGGGGTTGTCATTATAATGACATAGTTTAAACAAACAAGCAACTCCGCCAACATTTCCTTCGTTTTTTCCAACTTTGCATACGGTTTTCTAAAATTTCACAGTCAGCTCATGTGAACATATATAGGCTGCTTTCAACTGGCTTTTATTAAATTTGTCGACTTTACAACGGCACATTTCTATATGCAAATAACTTAGGTCATATATACAAATACATCTACTAACTTTGCAATCTCTTTGAACAACTTTGCACGATGCGTTAACAACTTATATACCATTACGTGCCGACAGAATCAACAACATGTTATTGAAAATTAGAAGGGATTGGAAAACTTGCCTTTGATTAAAAAAGTTACTAAAATTCAACGAATGTTTACTATAAATGATAGACATCACAGTGAGAAATAATGCAGTAACGTTGCCATATATCTTTTTCATGTGCGTGATGAAACAAAAATAAATAAATCTAACAGCTCGTTTAAACAGAGAGTCTCCCATGCAAGTACTAACCACGCCCGATTGCGCTTTACTTTAAATGTTTGTCGATCATCTAACTACACAGCTGTCTGGATTATTTGAAAATTAAGCCGAATTGGTGGCTATTTCATGTTTTTGGTTGTTTTAAAATAGCTTGCTCAAGTACCTTCTATAATTGACCTATGACCTCTACATACTTAGAGTAACACTATGGTAATTTAACACCACTTAACGAGATATTTATTCACATTTTCGAACTTTTAACTATAGGACTTGTAAATATGATATCACAGGTAAGAATCCCGAATGAAACTACCAACTTTGCAATCGCTTTACACAACTTTGTAAGCAGTTTGTTGTCGATTTTTCGGTTACTTGTTGTGATAATCTGCTTATAAATGAGGCATTTTCGGAACATTTACTTAATGTTTTCGAAATTTAACTGCGGGGTTGTCATTATAATGACATAGGTTAAACATACTAGCAACTCCGCCAACATTTCCTTCGTTTTTTTTCAACTTTGCATACTGTTTTCTAACATTTCACAGTCAGCTCATGTGAAAATCTTTTGGCTGCTTTCACCTGGCTTTTTATAAATTTGTCGACTTTGCAACGGAGACTTTCTATATGCAAACAACTTAGGTCATATATACAAATACATCTACCAACTTTGTAATAACTTTGAACAACTTTGCAATCACTTTGAACAACTTTGCACGGTGCGTTAACAGCTTAAATTCCACAACCTGCTGACAGAATCAACAACTTGTTATTGAAAATTTGAATGGATTTAAAAATTTGCTGTTGATTAAAAAAGTTACTAAAATTCAACGATTGTTTACTATGAATGATAGACAGTACAGTGGGAAATAATGCAGGAACTTTGCCATATATCTTTTCCATGTTCGTGATGAAACAAAAAAAATAAATCTAACAGCTCGTTTACACAGAGAGTCTCCCATGCAAGAACTAACCAAGCCCGATTGCGCTTTACTTCAAATATTTGTCGTTCATCTAACCACACAGCTGCCTGGATTATTTGAAACTAAGCAGAATTGGTTGCTATTTCATGTTTTTGGTTGTTTTAAAATAGCTTGCTCAAGTACCTTCTAGAATTAACCTATGACCTCTACATACTTGGAGTAACACTACGGTAATTTAACAGCACTTTACGAGATATTTGTTCACATTTCCAACTTTTAATTATAGGACTTGTTAATATTATATCACAGGTAACAATCCCGAATTAAACTACAAACTTTGCAATCGCTTTACACAACTTTATAAGCAGTTTGTTGTCGATTTTTCAGTTAACTGTTGTGATAATCTGCTTATATATAAGGCATTTTCGGAACATTTACTTATAGTTTTCGAAATTTAACTGCGGGGTTGTCATTATAATGACATAGTTTAAACAAACAAGCAACTCCGCCAACATTTCCTTCGTTTTTTCCAACTTTGCATACGGTTTTCTAAAATTTCACAGTCAGCTCATGTGAACATATATAGGCTGCTTTCAACTGGCTTTTGTTAAATTTGTCGACTTTACAACGGCACATTTCTATATGCAAATAACTTAGGTCATATATACAAATACATCTACTAACTTTGCAATCTCTTTGAACAACTTTGCACGATGCGTTAACAACTTATATACCATTACGTGCCGACAGAATCAACAACATGTTATTGAAAATTAGAAGGGATTGGAAAACTTGCCTTTGATTAAAAAAGTTACTAAAATTCAACGAATGTTTACTATAAATGATAGACATCACAGTGAGAAATAATGCAGTAACGTTGCCATATATCTTTTTCATGTGCGTGATGAAACAAAAATAAATAAATCTAACAGCTCGTTTAAACAGAGAGTCTCCCATGCAAGTACTAACCACGCCCGATTGCGCTTTACTTTAAATATTTGTCATTCATCTAACTACACAGCTGCCTGGATTATTTGAAAATTAAGCCGAATTGGTGGCTATTTCATGTTTTTGGTTGTTTTAAAATAGCTTGCTCAAGTACCTTCTAGAATTAACCTATGACCTCTACATACTTGGAGTAACACTACGGTAATTTAACAGCACTTTACGAGATATTTGTTCACATTTCCAACTTTTAACTATAGGACTTGTTAATATTATATCACAGGTAACAATCCCGAATTAAACTACAAACTTTGCAATCGCTTTACACAACTTTATAAGCAGTTTGTTGTCGATTTTTCAGTTAACTGTTGTGATAATCTGCTTATATATAAGGCATTTTCGGAACATTTACTTATAGTTTTCGAAATTTAACTGCGGGGTTGTCATTATAATGACATAGTTTAAACAAACAAGCAACTCCGCCAACATTTCCTTCGTTTTTTCCAACTTTGCATACGGTTTTCTAAAATTTCACAGTCAGCTCATGTGAACATATATAGGCTGCTTTCAACTGGCTTTTGTTAAATTTGTCGACTTTACAACGGCACATTTCTATATGCAAATAACTTAGGTCATATATACAAATACATCTACTAACTTTGCAATCTCTTTGAACAACTTTGCACGATGCGTTAACAACTTATATACCATTACGTGCCGACAGAATCAACAACATGTTATTGAAAATTAGAAGGGATTGGAAAACTTGCCTTTGATTAAAAAAGTTACTAAAATTCAACGAATGTTTACTATAAATGATAGACATCACAGTGAGAAATAATGCAGTAACGTTGCCATATATCTTTTTCATGTGCGTGATGAAACAAAAATAAATAAATCTAACAGCTCGTTTAAACAGAGAGTCTCCCATGCAAGTACTAACCACGCCCGATTGCGCTTTACTTTAAATATTTGTCGTTCATCTAACCACACAGCTGCCTGGATTAATTGAAAATTAAGCCGAATTGGTGGCTATTTCATGTTTTTGGTTGTTTTAAAATAGCTTGCTCAAGTACCTTCTATAATTGACCTATGACCTCTACATACTTGGAGTAACACTATGGTAATTTAACAGCACTTACGAGATTTTTATTCACATTTTCGAACTTTTAACTATAGGACTTGTTAATATGATATCACAGGTAACAATCCCGAATGAAACTACCAACTTTGCAATCGCTTTACACAACTTTGTAAGCAGTTTGTTGTCGATTTTTCGGTTACTTGTTGTAATAATCTGCTTATAAATGAGGCATTTTCGGAACATTTACTTAATGTTTTCGAAATTTAACTGCGGGGTTGTCATTATAATGACACAGGTTAGACATACAAGCAACTCCGCCAACATTTCCTTCGTTTTTTCAACTTTGCATACTGTTTTCTAACATTTCACAGTCAGCTCATGTGAACATCTTTTGGCTGCTTTCACCTGGATTTTAATAAATTTGTCGCCTTTGCAACTGAGACTTTCTATATGCAAACAACTTAGGTCATATATACAAATACATCTACCAACTTTGCAATAACTTTGAACAACTTTGCACGGTGCGTTAACAGCTTAAATTCCACAACCTGCCTACAGAATCAACAACTTGTTATTGAAAATTTGAATGGATTTAAAAAATTGCCGTTGATTAAAAAAGTTACTAAAATTCAACGATTGTTTGCTATGAATGATAGACAGTACAGTGGGAAATAATGCAGGAACTTTGCCATATATCTTTTCCATGTTCGTGATGAAACAAAAAAAATCTAACAGCTCGTTTACACAGAGAGTCACCCATGCAAGAACTAACCACGCCCGATTGCGCTTTACTTTAAATATTTGTCGTTCATCTAACCACACAGCTGCCTGGATTAATTGAAAATTAAGCCGAATTGGTGGCTATTTCATGTTTTTGGTTGTTTTAAAATAGCTTGCTCAAGTACCTTCTATAATTGACCTATGACCTCTACATACTTGGAGTAACACTATGGTAATTTAACAGCACTTACGAGATTTTTATTCACATTTTCGAACTTTTAACTATAGGACTTGTTAATATGATATCACAGGTAACAATCCCGAATGAAACTACCAACTTTGCAATCGCTTTACACAACTTTGTAAGCAGTTTGTTGTTGATTTTTCGGTTACTTGTTGTAATAATCTGCTTATAAATGAGGCATTTTCGGAACATTTACTTAATGTTTTCGAAATTTAACTGTGGGGTTGTCATTATAATGACACAGGTTAGACATACAAGCAACTCCGCCAACATTTCCTTCGTTTTTTCAACTTTGCATACTGTTTTCTAACATTTCACAGTCAGCTCATGTGAACATCTTTTGGCTGCTTTCACCTGGATTTTAATAAATTTGTCGCCTTTGCAACTGAGACTTTCTATATGCAAACAACTTAGGTCATATATACAAATACATCTACCAACTTTGCAATAACTTTGAACAACTTTGCACGGTGCGTTAACAGCTTAAATTCCACAACCTGCCTACAGAATCAACAACTTGTTATTGAAAATTTGAATGGATTTAAAAAATTGCCGTTGATTAAAAAAGTTACTAAAATTCAACGATTGTTTACTATGAATGATAGACAGTACAGTGGGAAATAATGCAGGAACTTTGCCATATATCTTTTCCATGTTCGTGATGAAACAAAAAAAATCTAACAGCTCGTTTACACAGAGAGTCACCCATGCAAGAACTAACCACGCCCGATTGCGCTTTACTTTAAATATTTGTCGATCATCTAACCACACAGCTGCCTGGATTATTTAAAAATTAAGCCGAATTGGTTGCTATTTCATGTTTTTGGTTGTTTTAAAATAGCTTGCTCAAGTACCTTCTATAATTGACCTATGACCTCTACATACTTAGAGTAACACTATGGTAATTTAACACCACTTAACGAGATATTTATTCACATTTTCGAACTTTTAACTATAGGACTTGTTAATATGATATCACAGGTAAGAATCCCGAATGAAACTACCAACTTTGCAATCGCTTTACACAACTTTGTAAGCAGTTTGTTGTCGATTTTTCGGTTACTTGTTGTGATAATCTGCTTATAAATGAGGCATTTTCGGAACATTTACTTAATGTTTTCGAAATTTAACTGCGGGGTTGTCATTATAATGACATAGGTTAAACATACAAGCAACTCCACCAACATTTCTTTCGTTTTTTTCAACTTTGCATACTGTTTTCTAACATTTCACAGTCAGCTCATGTGAACATCTTTTGGCTGCTTTCACCTGGCTTTTAATAAATTTGTCGACTTTGCAACGGAGACTTTCTATATGCAAACAACTTAGGTCATATATACAAATACATCTACCAACTTTGCAATAACTTTGACCAACTTTGCAATCACTTTCAACAACTTTGCACGGTGCGTTAACAGCTTAAATTCCACAACCTGCCGACAGAATCAACAACTTGTTATTGAAAATTTGAATGGATTTAAAAAATTGCCGTTGATTAAAAAAGTTACTAAAATTCAACGATTGTTTACTATGAATGATAGACAGTACAGTGGGAAATAATGCAGGAACTTTGCCATATATCTTTTCCATGTTCGTGATGAAACAAAAAAAAATAAATCTAAATCTTACTTTAAATGTTTGTCGATCATCTAACCACACATCTGCCTGGATTATTTAAAAATTAAGCCGAATTGGTGGCTATTTCATGTTTTTGGTTGTTTTAAAATAGCTTGCTCAAGTACCTTCTATAATTGACCTATGACCTCTACATACTTAGAGTAACACTGTGGTAATTTAACACCACTTAACGAGATATTTATTCACATTTTCGAACTTTTAACTATTGGACTTGTTAATATGATATCACAGGTAAGAATCCCGAATGAAACTACCAACTTTGCAATCGCTTTACACAACTTTGTAAGCAGTTTGTTGTCGATTTTTCGGTTACTTGTTGTGATAATCTGCTTATAAATGAGGCATTTTCGGAACATTTACTTAATGTTTTCGAAATTTAACTGCGGGGTTGTCATTATAATGACATAGGTTAAACATACAAGCAACTCCACCAACATTTCTTTCGTTTTTTTCAACTTTGCATACTGTTTTCTAACATTTCACAGTCAGCTCATGTGAACATCTTTTGGCTGATTTCACCTGGC
Source organism: Saccoglossus kowalevskii (assembly GCF_000003605.2). Lineage (NCBI taxonomy): Eukaryota > Metazoa > Hemichordata > Enteropneusta > Harrimaniidae > Saccoglossus > Saccoglossus kowalevskii. Next base: position 13,322 of record NW_003152489.1, read on the forward strand.
TTTTAATAAATTTGTCGACTTTGCAACGGAGACTTTCTATATGCAAACAACTTAGGTCATATATACAAATACATCTACCAACTTTGCAATAACTTTGACCAACTTTGCAATCACTTTCAACAACTTTGCACGGTGCGTTAACAGCTTAAATTCCACAACCTGCCGACAGAATCAACAACTTGTTATTGAAAATTTGAATGGATTTAAAAAATTGCCGTTGATTAAAAAAGTTACTAAAATTCAACGATTGTTTACTATGAATGATAGACAGTACAGTGGGAAATAATGCAGGAACTTTGCCATATATCTTTTCCATGTTCGTGATGAAACAAAAAAAAATAAATCTAACAGCTCGTTTAAACAGAGAGTCTCCCATGCAAGAACTAACCACGCCCGATTGCGCTTTACTTCAAATATTTGTCGTTCATCTAACCACACAGCTGCCTGGATTAATTGAAACTAAGCAGAATTGGTTGCTATTTCATGTTTTTGGTTGTTTTAAAATAGCTTGCTCAAGTTCCTTCTATAATTGACCTATGACCTCTACATACTTGGAGTAACACTGTGGTAATTTAACACCACGTAACGAGATATGTATTCACATTTTCGAACTTTTAACTATATGACTTGTTAATATGATATCACAGGTAACAATCCCGAATGAAACTATACCAACTTTGCAATCGCTTTACACAACTTTGTAAGCAGTTTGTTGTCGATTTTTCTGTTACTTGTTGTGATAATCTGCTTATAAATGAGGCATTTTCGGAACATTTACTTAATGTTTTCGAAATTTAACTGCGGGGTTGTCATTATAATGAATAGGATAAACATACAAGCAACTCCGCCAACATTTCCTTCGTTTTTTTCCAACTATGCATACTGTTTTTTAACATTGCACAGTCAGCTCATGTGAACATCTATAGACTGCTTTCAACTGGCTTTTATTAAATTTGTCGACTTTACAACGGCGCCTTTCTGTATGCAAACAACTTAAGTCATATATACAAATACATCTACCAACTTTGCAATAACTTTGAACAACTTTGCAATCACTTTCAACAACTTTGCTCGGTGCGTTAACAGCTTAAATTCCACAACCTGCCGACAGAATCAACAACTTGTTATTGAAAATTTGAATGGATTTAAAAAATTGCCGTTGATTAAAAAAGTTACTAAAATTCAACGATTGTTTACTATGAATGATAGACAGTACAGTGGGAAATAATGCAGGAACTTTGCCATATATCTTTTCCATGTTCGTGATGATAAAAAAAATCTAACAGCTCGTTTACACAGGGAGTCTCCCATGCAAGTACTAACCACGCCCGATTGCGCTTTACTTTAAATATTTGTCGATCATCTAACCACACAGCTGCCTGGATTATTTAAAAATTAAGGTAGCGGGACTATTATTTGCATACTTGTTTTCATCTTCTAATTGTGACCAAATGACTACAAATAGACCCAGGAAAGTATATATTTTTAGAATCGCCAGACTTCAAGCTTTACAAAGGTGTGTTTGTCATGCCCGTATCTGCATTCTATGACCCGCTACTTAATCAAAGGTGAAAAATTACTTTTTCTGTAAAAAAAATAATTACGCATTTATGCTGGCGATAAGAAGTATTTTTTTCACTTTTTCAAGTAGTTCAATAGTCTGGTAAATGGAATGTGTCTGGTCAGTTTTATGCAAGCAACGCGTTTTAAAAAACAGTGTGCTGAATTTCAATTACTGTTTTAGTCGCAATGCCCCCAACTCAAACCACAACTCGTTGGTAAATAATCGATGAAATAGTTTGTCTGGACACATTCAAGTTCCTCTCACTGTCACCTTAAAGCTGTGAAAATTTGGTGTTAATCCGACGACAATAAGTATACGTTATTTTTTGTTAAAGACCTTGTATTTTGAAAAACATAAACTCCTAGAAAACGTCCATGAAGTAACAGCAAAGATTTTCAAGCTTGTTTATCGGCACAATCAATTTGTTTTCCCATCAAGGTCTGCTTTAACATGTGTAGGGACATCCAAATGTGTAAGGCTATTGGAAACCAAAAAATAAAGGAATGGGTTAGCTATAATTGGATAAATTCGGCATATGAAAACACCAAAATCAATGATTTTTGTTCAGTGGCTGTGTGACCTTGTGTCTGAAACATTCATATGCAAATGACTAATCTGTGAAACAAACAGGGGCGGAGACAAACCACTCAAATGTTTGTAAGCACTCATTGTGTGTCAGATAGCTACTGATAACACATCCTAACATTGCTTTGTCTTGAAACTTATAGGCACACAGATTAGCCTGTG
>NW_003152584.1:0-69078 GCF_000003605.2 Saccoglossus kowalevskii
TCAACTGCAAATATTGATGTGTAAACCCCACCCTTGGTTTGACATATTTTTTTTACTGTGGTATGTGACAATCTACTGCAAATATGGATGTGTTAACTACACCCTTGGTTTGACATATTTTGTTTCTGTGGTATGTGACAATCCACTGCAAATATGGATGTGTAAACCACACCCTTGGTTTGACATATTTTGTTACTGTGGTATGTGACAATCCACTGCAAATATGGATGTGTAAACCACACCCTTGGTTTGACATATTCGATACTGTTGTATGTGACAATCCACTGCAAATATGGATGTGTTAACTACCCCCTTGGTTTGACATATTTTGTTACTGTGGTATGTGACAATCCACTGCAAATATGGATGTGTAAACCACACCCTTGGTTTGACATATTTTGTTACTGTGGTATGTGACAATCCACTGCAAATATGGATGTGTAAACCACATCTTTGGTTTGACATATTCGATACTGTTGTATGTGACAATCCACTGCAAATATGGATGTGTTAACCACACCCTTGGTTTGACATATTTTGTTACTGTGGTATGTGACAATCCACTGCAAATATGGATGTGTAAACCGCACCCTTGGTTTGACATATTCGATACTGTTGTATGTGACAATCCACTGCAAATATGGATGTGTTAACTACCCCCTTGGTTTGACATATTTTGTTACTGTGGTATGTGACAATCCACTGCAAATATAGATGTGTAAACCACACCCTTGGTTTGACATATTTTGTTACTGTGGTATGTGACAATCTACTGCAAATATGGGTGTGTTAACTACACCCTTGGTTTGACATATTTTGTTACTGTTGTATGTGACAAGCCACTGCAAATATGGATGTGTTAACCACACCCTTGGTTTGACATATTTTGTTACTGTGGCATGTGACAATCCACTGCAAATATGGATGTGTTAACCACACCTTTGGTTTGACATATTTTGTTACTGTTGTATTCGACAATCCACTGCAAATATGGATGTGTTAACCACACCCTTGGTTTGACATATTGTGTTACTGTGGTATGTGGCAATCCACTGCAAATATGGATGTGTAAACCACACCCATGGTTTAACATATTTTGTTACTGTGGTATGTGGCAATCGACTGCAAATATGGATATGTAAACCACACCCTTGGTTTGACATATTTTGTTACTGTGGCATGTGACAATCCACTGCAAATATGGATGTGTTAACCACACCCTTGGTTTGACATATTTTGTTACGGTGGTATGTGGCAATCCACTGCAAATATGGATGTGTTAACCACACCCTTGGTTTGACATATTTTCTTACTGTGGCATATGACAATCCACTGCAAATATGGATGTGTTAACCACACCCTTGGTTTGACATATTTTGTTACTGTTGTATGTGACAATCCACTGCAAAATGCATGTGTAAACCACACCCTTGGTTTGACATATTTTGTTACTTTTGTATGTGACAATCCACTGCAAATATGGATGTGTTAACCACACCCTTGGTTTGACATATTTTGTTAATGTGGTATGTGACAATCCACTACAAATATGGATGTGCTAACCTCACCCTTGGTTTGACATATTTTGTTACTGTTGGATGTGACAAGCCACTGCAAATATGAATGTGTTAACCACACCCTTGGTTTGACATATTTTGTTACTGTGGTATGTGACAATCTACTGCAAATATGGACGTGTTAAGCACACCCTTGGTTTGACATATTTTGTTACTGTGGTATGTGACAATCCACTGCAAATATGAATGTGTAAACCACACCCTTGGTTTGACATATTCGATACTGTTGTATGTGACAATCCACTGCAAATATGGATGTGTTAACCACACCCTTGGTTTGACATATTTTGTTACTGTGGTATGTGACAATCTACTGCAAATATGGATGTGTTAACCACACCCTTGGTTTGACATATTTTGTTACTGTGGTATGTGACAATCCACTGCAAATATGGATGTGTAAGCCACACCCTTGATTTGACATATTTTGTTACGGTGGTATGTGACAATCTACTGCAAATATGCATGTGTAAACCACGCCCTTGGTTTGACATATTTTGTTACTGGGGTATGTGGCAATATACTGCAAATATGGATGTCTAAACCACACCCTTGGTTTGACATATTTTGTTACTGTAGTATGTGACAATCCACTGCAAATATGGATGTGTAAACCACACCCATGGTTTGACATATTTTGTTACTGTGGTATGTGGCAATCCACTGCAAATATGGATATGTAAACCACACCCTTGGTTTGACATATTTTGTTACTGTTGTATGTGACAATCCACTGCAAATATGGGTGTGTTAACGACACCCTTGGTTTGACATATTTTGTTACTGTTGGATGTGACAAGCCACTGCAAATATGAATGTGTTAACCACACCCTTGGTTTGACATATTTTGTTACTGTGGTATGTGACAATCCACTGCAAATATGGATGTGTAAACCACACCCATGGTTTGACATATTTTGTTACTGTGGTATGTGGCAATCTACTGCAAATATGGATGTGTAAACCACACCCTTGGTTTGATATATTTTGTTACTGTAGTATGTGACAATCCACTGCAAATATGGATGTGTAAACAACACCCTTGGTTTGACATATTTTGTTACTGTCGTATGTGGCAATCTACTGCAAATATGGATGTGTAAACTACACCCTTGGATTGACATATTTTGTTACTGTGGTATGTGACAATCTACTGCAAATATGGATGTGTAAACCACACCCTTGGTTTGACATATTTTGTTTCTGTGGTATGTGGCAATCTACTGCAAATATGGATGTGTAAACTACACCCTTGGATTGACATATTTTGTTACTGTCGTATGTGGCAATCTACTGCAAATATGGATGTGTAAACTACACCCTTGGATTGACATATTTTGTTACTGTCGTATGTGGCAATCTACTGCAAATATGGATGTGTAAACTACACCCTTGGTTTGACATATTTTGTTACTGTGGTATGCGACAATCCACTGCAAATATGGATATATAAACAACACCCTTGGTTTTACATATTTTGTTACTGTTGTATGTGGCAATCCGCTACAAATATGGACGTGTTAAAGACACCCTTGTTTTGACATATTTTGTTACTGTTGTATGTGACAATCCACTGCATATATGAATGTGTTAACCACACCCTTGGTTTGAAAATTTTGCTTATGTGGTATGTGGCAACCCACTGCAAATATGGATGTGTAAACCACACCCTTGGTTTGACATATTTTGTTACTGTGGCATGTGGCAATCCACTGCAAATATTGGTGTGTTACCGCATCCTTGGTTTGACATATTTTGTTACTGTGCTATGTGGCAATCCACTGCAAATATGGATGTGTAAACCACACCCTTGGTTTGACATATTCGATACTGTTGTATGTGACATTCCACTGCAAATATGGATGTGTTAACCACACCCTTGGTTTGACATATTTTGTTACTGTTGGATGTGACAAGCCACTGCAAATATGAATGTGTTAACCACACCCTTGGTTTGACATATTTTGTTACTGTGGTATGTGACAATCTACTGCAAATATGGATGTGTTAACCACACCCTTGGTTTGACATATATTGTTAATGTGATATGTAGCAATCCACTGCAAATATGGATGTGTTAACCACACCCTTGGTTTGACATATTTTGTTACTGTGGTATGTGGCAATCCACTGCAAATATGGATGTGTTAACTACACCCTTGGTTTGACATATTTTGTTAATGTGGTATGTGGCAATCCACTGCAAATATGGATGTGTAAACCACACCCTTTGGTTTAACATATTTTGTTACTGTGGTATGTGACAATCTACTGCAAATATGGATGTGTTAACCACACCCTTGGTTTGACATATTATGTTACTGTGGTATGTGACAATCCACTGCAAATATGGATGTGTAAACCACACCCTTGGTTTGACATATTTTGTTACTGTGGTATGTGACAATCAACTGCAAATATGCATGTGTAAACCACACCCTTGGTTTGACATATTTTGTTACTGTAGTATGTGACAATCCACTGCAAATATGGATGTGTAAACCACACCCTTGGTTTGACATATTCGATACTGTTGTATGTGACAATCCACTGCAAATATGGATGTGTTAACCACACCCTTGGTTTGACATATTTTCATACTGTGGTATGTGACAATCCACTGCAAATATGGATGTGTAAACCACACCCTTGGTTTGACATATTTTGTTACTGTGGTGACAATCCACTGCAAATATGGATGTGTAAACCACACCCTTGGTTTGACATATTCGATACTGTTGTATGTGACAATCCACTGCAAATATGGATGTGTTAACCACACCCTAGGTTTGACATATTTTGTTACTGTGGTATGTGACAATCTACTGCAAATATGGATGTGTTAACCACACCCTTGGTTTGACATATTTTGTTACTGTGGTATGTGACAATCCACTGCAAATATGGATGTGTAAACCACACCCATGGTTTGACATATTTTGTTACTGTGGTATGTGATAATCTACTCCAAATATAGATGTGTTAACCACACCCTTGGTTTGACATATTTTGTTACTGTGGTATGTGACAATCTACTGCAAATATGCATGTGTAAACCACACCCTTGGTTTGACATATTTTGTTACTGTGGTATGTGGTAATCTACTGCAAATATGGATGTGTAAACCACACCCTTGGTTTGACATATTTTGTTACTGTAGTATGTGACAATCCACTGCAAATATGGATGTGTAAACCACACCCTTGTTTTGACATATTTTGTTACTGTGGTATGTGGCAATCCACTGCAAATATGGATGTGTTAACTACACCCTTGGTTTGATATATTTTGTTAATGTGGTATGTGGCAATCCACTGCAAATATGAATGTGTAAACGACACCCTTGGTTTGACATATTTTGTTACTGTGGTATGTGACAATCTACTGCAAATATGGATGTGTTTAACCACACCCTTGGTTTGACATATTTTGTTAATGTGGTATGTAGCAATCCACTGCAAATATGGATGTGTTAACCACACCCTTGGTTTGACATATTTTGTTACTGTGGTATGTGACAATCTACTGCAAATATGGATGTGTTAACCACACCCTTGGTTTGACATATTTTGTTAATGTGGTATGTGGCAATCCACTGCAAATATGGATGTGTAAACCACACCCTTGGTTTGACATATTTTGTTACTGTGGTATGTGACAATCTACTGCAAATATGGATGTGTTAACCACACCCTTGGTTTGACATATTTTATTACTGTGGTATGTGACAATCCACTGCAAATATGGATGTGTAAACCACACCCTTGGTTTGACATATTCGATACTGTTGTATGTGACAATCCACTGCAAATATGGATGTGTTAACCACACCCTTGGTTTGACATATTTTGTTACTGTGGTATGTGACAATCTACTGCAAATATGGATGTGTTAACCACACCCTTGGTTTGACATATTTTGTTACTGTGGTGACAATCCACTGCAAATATGGATGTGTAAACCACACCCTTGGTTTGACATATTCGATACTGTTGTATGTGACAATCCACTGCAAATATGGATGTGTTAACCACACCCTTGGTTTGACATATTTTGTTACTGTGGTATGTGACAATCTACTGCAAATATGGATGTGTTAACCACACCCTTGGTTTGACATATTTTGTTACTGTGGTATGTGACAATCCACTGCAAATATGGATGTGTAAACCACACCCTTGGTTTGACATATTTTGTTACTGTGGTATGTGACAATCAACTGCAAATATGCATGTGTAAACCACACCCTTGGTTTGACATATTTTGTTACTGTAGTATGTGACATTCCACTGCAAATATGGATGTGTAAACCACACCCTTGGTTTGACATATTCGATACTGTTGTATGTGACAATCCACTGCAAATATGGATGTGTTAACCACACCCTTGGTTTGACATATTTTGTTACTGTGGTGACAATCCACTGCAAATATGGATGTGTAAACCACACCCTTGTTTTGACATATTCGATACTGTTGTATGTGACAATCCACTGCAAATATGGATGTGTTAACCACACCCTTGGTTTGACATATTTTCATACTGTGGTATGTGACAATCCACTGCAAATATGGATGTGTAAACCACACCCTTGGTTTGACATATTTTGTTACTGTGGTATGTGACAATCTACTGCAAATATGCATGTGTAAACCACACCCTTGGTTTGACATATTTTGTTACTGTAGTATGTGACAATCCGCTGCAAATATGGATGTGTAAACCACACCCATGGTTTGACATATTTTGTTACTGTGGTATGTGATAATCTACTCCAAATATAGATGTGTTAACCACACCCTTGGTTTGACATATTTTGTTACTGTGGTATGTGACAATCTACTGCAAATATGCATGTGAAAACCACACCCTTGGTTTGACATATTTTGTTACTGTGGTATGTGGCAATCTACTGCAAATATGGATGTGTAAACCACACCCTTGGTTTGACATATTTTGTTACTGTAGTATGTGACAATCTACTGCAAATATGGATGTGTAAACCACACCCTTGTTTTGACATATTTTGTTACTGTGGTATGTGACAATCTACTGCAAATATGGATGTGTAAACCACACCCTTGGTTTGACATATTTTGTTACTGTAGTATGTGACAATCTTCTGCAAATATGGATGTGTAAACCACACCCTTGTTTTGACATATTTTGTTACTGTGGTATGTGACAATCTACTGCAAATATGGATGTGTTAACCACACCCTTGGTTTGACATATTTTGTTACTGTGGTATGTGACAATCCACTGCAAATATGGATGTGTAAACCACACCCTTGGTTTGACATATTTTGTTACTGTGGTATGTGACAATCAACTGCAAATATGCATGTGTAAACCACACCCTTGGTTTGACATATTTTGTTACTGTAGTATGTGACAATCCACTGCAAATATGGATGTGTAAACCACACCCTTGGTTTGACATATTCTATACTGTTGTATGCGACAATCCACTGCAAATATGGATGTGTTAACCACACCCTTGGTTTGACATATTTTGTTACTGTGGTATGTGACAATCTACTGCAAATATGGATGTGTTCACCACACCCTTGGTTTGACATATTTTGTTACTGTGGTGACAATCCACTGCAAATATGGATGTGTAAACCACACCCTTGTTTTGACATATTCAATACTGTTGTATGTGACAATCCACTGCAAATATGGATGTGTTAACCACACCCTTGGTTTGACATATTTTCATACTGTAGTATGTGACAATCCACTGCAAATATGGATGTGTAAACCACACCCTTGGTTTGACATATTTTGTTACTGTGGTATGTGATAATCTACTCCAAATATAGATGTGTTAACCACACCCTTGGTTTGACATATTTTGTTACTGTGGTATGTGACAATCTACTGCAAATATGCATGTGAAAACCACACCCTTTGGTTTGACATATTTTGTTACTGTGGTATGTGGCAATCTACTGCAAATATGGATGTGTAAACCACACCCTTGGTTTGACATATTTTGTTTCTGTAGTATGTGACAATCCACTGCAAATATGGATGTGTAAACCACACCCTTGTTTTGACATATTTTGTTACTGTGGTATGTGACAATCTACTGCAAATATGGATGTGTTTAACCACACCCTTGGTTTGACATATTTTGTTAATGTGGTATGTAGCAATCCACTGCAAATATGGATGTGTTAACCACACCCTTGGTTTGACATATTTTGTTACTGTGGTATGTGACAATCTACTGCAAATATGGATGTGTTAACCACACCCTTGGTTTGACATATTTTGTTAATGTGGTATGTAGCAATCCACTGCAAATATAGGTGTGTTAACCACGCCCTTGGTTTGACATATTTTGTTACTGTGGTATGTGGCAATCCACTGCAAATATGGATGTGTTAACTACACCCTTGGTTTAATATATTTTGTTAATGTGGTATGTGGCAATCTACTGCAAATATGGATGTGTAAACCACACCCTTGGTTTGACATATTTTGTTACTGTAGAATGTGACAATCCACTGCAAATATGGATGTGTAAACCACACCCTTGGTTTGACATAGTTTGTTACTGTGGTATGTGACAATCTACTGCAAATATGGATGTGTTAACCACACACTTGGTTTGACATATTTTGTTAATGTGGTATGTAGCAATCCACTGCAAATATGGATGTGTTAACCACACCCTTGGTTTGACATATTTTGTTACTGTGGTATGTGACAATCTACTGCAAATATGGATGTGTTAACCACACCCTTGGTTTGACATATTTTGTTAATGTGGTATGTAGCAATCCACTGCAAATATGGATGTGTTAACCACACCCTTGGTTTGACATATTTTGTTACTGTGGTATGTGACAATCTACTGCAAATATGGATGTGTTAACCACACCCTTGGTTTGACATATTTTGTTAATGTGGTATGTGGCAATCCACTGCAAATATGGATGTGTAAACCACACCCTTGGTTTGACATATTTTGTTACTGTGGTATGTGACAATCTACTGCAAATATGGATGTGTTAACCACACCCTTGGTTTGACATATTTTATTACTGTGGTATGTGACAATCCACTGCAAATATGGATGTGTAAACCACACCCTTGGTTTGACATATTCGATACTGTTGTATGTGACAATCCACTGCAAATATGGATGTGTTAACCACACCCTTGGTTTGACATATTTTGTTACTGTGGTATGTGACAATCTACTGCAAATATGGATGTGTTAACCACACCCTTGGTTTGACATATTTTGTTACTGTGGTGACAATCCACTGCAAATATGGATGTGTAAACCACACCCTTGGTTTGACATATTCGATACTGTTGTATGTGACAATCCACTGCAAATATGGATGTGTTAACCACACCCTTGGTTTGACATATTTTGTTACTGTGGTATGTGACAATCTACTGCAAATATGGATGTGTTAACCACACCCTTGGTTTGACATATTTTGTTACTGTGGTATGTGACAATCCACTGCAAATATGGATGTGTAAACCACACCCTTGGTTTGACATATTTTGTTACTGTAGTATGTGACAATCCACTGCAAATATGGATGTGCAAACCACACCCTTGGTTTGACATATTCGATACTGTTGTATGTGACAATCCACTGCAAATATGGATGTGTTAACCACACCCTTGGTTTGACATATTTTGTTACTGTGGTGACAATCCACTGCAAATATGGATGTGTAAACCACACCCTTGTTTTGACATATTCGATACTGTTGTATGTGACAATCCACTGCAAATATGGATGTGTTAACCACACCCTTGGTTTGACATATTTCCATACTGTGGTATGTGACAATCCACTGCAAATATGGATGTGTAAACCACACCCTTGGTTTGACATATTTTGTTACTGTGGTATGTGGCAATCCACTGCAAATATGGATATGTAAACCACACCCTTGGTTTGACATATTTTGTTACTGTGGTATGTGGCAATCCACTGCAAATATGGATATGTAAACCACACCCTTGGTTTGACATATTCGATACTGTTGTATGTGACAATCCACTGCAAATATGGATGTGTTAACCACACCCTTGGTTTGACATATTTTGTTAATGTGGTATGTAGCAATCCACTGCAAATATGGATGTGTTAACCACACCCTTGGTTTGACATATTTTGTTACTGTGGTATGTGGCAATTCACTGCAAATATGGATGTGTTAACTGCACCCTTGGTTTGACATATTTTGTTAATGTGGTATGTGGCAATCCACTGCAAATATGGATGTGTAAACCACACCTTTGGTTTAACATATTTTGTTACTGTGGTATGAGACAATCTACTGCAAATATGGATGTGTTAACCACACCCTTGGTTTGACATATTTTGTTACTGTGGTATGTGACAATCCACTGCAAATATGGATGTGTAAACCACACCCTTAGTTTGACATAGTCGATACTGTTGTATGTGACAATCCACTGCAAATATGGATGTGTTAACCACACCCTTGGTTTGACATATTTTGTTACTGTGGTATGTGACAATCCACTGCAAAGATGGATGTGTAAATCACACCCTTGGTTTGACATATTTTGTTACTGTGGTATGTGACAATCTACTGCAAATATGCATGTGTAAACCACGCCCTTGATTGACATATTTTATTACTGTGTATGTAGCATCTACTGCAAATATGGATGTGTTAACACACCTTGGTTGACATATTTTGTTACTGTGGTATGTGACAATCCACTGCAAATATGGATGTGTAAACCACACCCTTTGGTTTGACATATTTTGTTACTGTGGTATGTGACAATCCACTGCAAATATGGATGTGTAAACCACACCCTTGGTTTGACATATTCGATACTGTTGTATGTGACAATCCACTGCAAATATGGATGTGTTAACTACACCCTTGGTTTGACATATTTTGTTAATGTGGTAGGTGGCAATCCACTGCAAATATGGATGTGTAAACCACACCCTTGGTTTAACATATTTTGTTACTGTGGTATGAGACAATCTACTGCAAATATGGATGTGTTAACCACACCCTTGGTTTGACATATTTTGTTACTGTGGCATGTGACAATCCACTGCAAATATGGATGTGTTAACCACACCCTTGGTTTGACATATTTTGTTAATGTGGTATGTGACAATCCACTGCAAATATGGATGTGTAAACCCCACCCTTGGTTTGACATATTTTGTTACTGTGGTATGTGACAATCCACTGCAAATATGGATGTGTAAACCACACCCTTGGTTTGACATATTCGATACTGTTGTATGTGACAATCCACTGCAAATATGGATGTGTTAACTACACCCTTGGTTTGACATATTTTGTTAATGTGGTAGGTGGCAATCCACTGCAAATATGGATGTGTAAACCACACCCTTGGTTTAACATATTTTGTTACTGTGGTATGAGACAATCTACTGCAAATATGGATGTGTTAACCACACCCTTGGTTTGACATATTTTGTTACTGTGGCATGTGACAATCCACTGCAAATATGGATGTGTAAACCACACCCTTGGTTTGACATAGTCAATACTGTTGTATGTGACAATCCACTGCAAATATGCATGTGTAAACCACGCCCTTGGTTTGACATATTTTGTTACTGTGGTATGTGGCAATCTACTGCAAATATGGATGTGTAAACCACACCCTTGGTTTGACATATTTTGTTACTGTGGTATGTGACAATCCACTGCAAATATGGATGTGTAAACCACACCCTTGGTTTGACATATTTTGTTACTGTGGTATGTGACAATCCACTGCAAATATGGATGTGTAAACCACACCCTTGGTTTGACATATTCGATACTGTTGTATGTGACAATCCACTGCAAATATGGATGTGTTAACTACACCCTTGGTTTGACATATTTTGTTAATGTGGTAGGTGGCAATCCACTGCAAATATGGATGTGTAAACCACACCCTTGGTTTAACATATTTTGTTACTGTGGTATGAGACAATTTACTGCAAATATGGATGTGTTAACCACACCCTTGGTTTGACATATTTTGTTACTGTGGTATGTGACAATCCACTGCAAAGATGGATGTGTAAACCACACCCTTGGTTTGACATATTTTGTTACTGTGGTATGTGACAATCTACTGCAAATATGCATGTGTAAACCACGCCCTTGGTTTGACATATTTTGTTACTGTGGTATGTGGCAATCTACTGCAAATATGGATGTGTAAACCACACCCTTGGTTTGACATATTTTGTTACTGTAGTATGTGACAATCCACTGCAAATATGGATGTGTAAACCACACCCTTGGTTTGACATATTTTGTTACTGTGGTATGTGGCAATCCACTGCAAATATGGATATGTAAACCACACCCTTGGTTTGACATATTTTGTTACTGTAGTATGTGGCAATCCACTGCAAATATGGATATGTAAACCACACCCTTGGTTTGACATATTCGATACTGTTGTATGTGACAATCCACTGCAAATATGGATGTGTTAACCACACCCTTGGTTTGACATATTTTGTTACTGTGGCTTGTGACAATCCACTGCAAATATGGATGTGTTAACCACACCCTTGGTTTGACATATTTTGTTACTGTTGTATGTGACAATAAACTGCAAATATGCATGTGTAAGCCACACCCTTGGTTTGTCATATTTGGTTACTGTTGTATGTGACAATCCACTGCAAATATGGATGTGTTAACCACACCCTTGGTTTGACATATTTTGTTAATGTGGTATGTGACAATCCACTACAAATATGGATGTGCTAACCACACCCTTGGTTTGACATATGTTGTTACTGTTGTATGTGACAATCCACTGGATATATGGGTGTTAACGACACCCTTGGTTTGACATATTTTGTTACTGTTGGATGTGACAAGCCACTGCAAATATGAATGTGTTAACCACACCCTTGGTTTGACATATTTTGTTACTGTGGTATGTGACAATCTACTGCAAATATGGATGTGTTAACCACACCGTTGGTTTGACATATTTTGTTAATGTGGTATGTAGCAATCCACTGCAAATATGGATGTGTTAACCACACCTTTGGTTTGACATATTTTGTTACTTTGGTATGTGACAATCCACTGCAAATATGGATGTGTAAACCACACCCTTGGTTTGACATATTTTGTTACTGTGGTATGTGACAATCCACTGCAAATATGGATGTGTAAACCACACCCTTGGTTTGACATATTCGATACTGTTGTATGTGACAATCCACTTCAAATATGGATGTGTTAACGACACCCTTGGTTTGACATATTTTGTTACTGTGGTATGTGACAATCTACTGCAAATATGGATGTGTTAACCACACCCTTGGTTTGACATATTTTGTTACTGTGGTATGTGACAATCCACTGCAAATATGGATGTGTAAACCACACCCTTGGTTTGACATATTTTGTTACTGTGGTATGTGACAATCTACTGCAAATATGCATGTGTAAACCACACCCTTGGTTTGACATATTTTGTTGCTGTGGTATGTGGCAATCTACTGCAAATATGGATGTGTAAACCACACCCTTGGTTTGACATATTTTGTTACTGTAGTATGTGACAATCGACTGCAAATATGGATGTGTAAACCACACCCATGGTTTGACATATTTTGTTACTGTGGTATGTGGCAATCCACTGCAAATATGGATATGTAAACCACACCCTTGGTTTGACATATTTTGTTGCTGTGGTATGTGACAATCCACTGCAAATATGGATGTGTATACAACACCCTTGGTTTGACATATTCGATACTGTTGTATGTGACAATCTACTGCAAATATGGATGTGTTAACCACACCCTTGGTTTGACATATTTTGTTACTGTGGTATGTGACAATCCACTGCAAATATGGATGTGTAAACCACACCCATGGTTTGACATATTTTGTTACTGTGGTATGTGATAATCTACTCCAAATATAGATGTGTTAACCACACCCTTGGTTTGACATATTTTGTTACTGTGGTATGTGACAATCTACTGCAAATATGCATGTGTAAACCACACCCTTGGTTTGACATATTTTGTTACTGTGGTATGTGGTAATCTACTGCAAATATGGATGTGTAAACCACACCCTAGGTTTGACATATTTTGTTACTGTAGTATGTGACAATCCACTGCAAATATGGATGTGTAAACCACACCCTTGTTTTGACATATTTTGTTAATGTGGTATGTAGCAATCCACTGCAAATATGGATGTGTTAACCACACCCTTGGTTTGACATATTTTGTTACTGTGGTATGTGACAATCTACTGCAAATATGGATGTGTTAACCACACCCTTGGTTTGACATATTTTGTTAATGTGGTATGTGGCAATCCACTGCAAATATGGATGTGTAAACCACACCCTTGGTTTGACATATTTTGTTACTGTGGTATGTGACAATCTACTGCAAATATGGATGTGTTAACCACACCCTTGGTTTGACATATTTTATTACTGTGGTATGTGACAATCCACTGCAAATATGGATGTGTAAACCACACCCTTGGTTTGACATATTCGATACTGTTGTATGTGACAATCCACTGCAAATATGGATGTGTTAACCACACCCTTGGTTTGACATATTTTGTTACTGTGGTATGTGACAATCTACTGCAAATATGGATGTGTTAACCACACCCTTGGTTTGACATCTTTTGTTACTGTGGTGACAATCCACTGCAAATATGGATGTGTAAACCACACCCTTGGTTTGACATATTCGATACTGTTGTATGTGACAATCCACTGCAAATATGGATGTGTTAACCACACCCTTGGTTTGACATATTTTGTTACTGTGGTATGTGACAATCTACTGCAAATATGGATGTGTTAACCACACCCTTGGTTTGACATATTCGATACTGTTGTATGTGACAATCCACTGCAAATATGGATGTGTTAACTACCCCCTTGGTTTGACATATTTTGTTACTGTGGTATGTGACAATCTACTGCAAATATGCATGTGTAAACCACACCCTTGGTTTGACATATTTTGTTACTGTAGTATGTGACAATCCGCTGCAAATATGGATGTGTAAACCACACCCATGGTTTGACATATTTTGTTACTGTGGTATGTGATAATCTACTCCAAATATAGATGTGTTAACCACACCCTTGGTTTGACATATTTTGTTACTGTGGTATGTGACAATCTACTGCAAATATGCAAGTGAAAACCACACCCTTGGTTTGACATATTTTGTTACTGTGGTATGTGGCAATCTACTGCAAATATGGATGTGTAAACCACACCCTTGGTTTGACATATTTTGTTACTGTAGTATGTGACAATCCACTGCAAATATGGATGTGTAAACCACACCCTTGTTTTGACATATTTTGTTACTGTGGTATGTGACAATCTACTGCAAATATGGATGTGTTAACCACACCCTTGGTTTGACATATTTTGTTACTGTGGTATGTGGCAATCCACTGCAAATATGGATGTGTTAACCACACCCTTGGTTTAATATATTTTGTTAATGTGGTATGTGGCAATCTACTGCAAATATGGATGTGTAAACCACACCCTTGGTTTGACATATTCGATACTGTTGTATGTGACAATCCACTGCAAATATGGATATGTTAACCACACCCTTGGTTTGACATATTTTCATACTGTGGTATGTGACAATCCACTGCAAATATGGATGTGTAAACCACACCCTTGGTTTGACATATTTTGTTACTGTGGTATGTGACAATCTACTGCAAATATGCATGTGTAAACCACACCCTTGGTTTGACATATTTTGTTACTGTAGTATGTGACAATCCGCTGCAAATATGGATGTGTAAACCACACCCATGGTTTGACATATTTTGTTACTGTGGTATGTGATAATCTACTCCAAATATAGATGTGTTAACCACACCCTTGGTTTGACATATTTTGTTACTGTGGTATGTGACAATCTACTGCAAATATGCAAGTGAAAACCACACCCTTGGTTTGACATATTTTGTTACTGTGGTATGTGGCAATCTACTGCAAATATGGATGTGTAAACCACACCCTTGGTTTGACATATTTTGTTACTGTAGTATGTGACAATCCACTGCAAATATGGATGTGTAAACCACACCCTTGTTTTGACATATTTTGTTACTGTGGTATGTGACAATCTACTGCAAATATGGATGTGTTAACCACACCCTTGGTTTGACATATTTTGTTACTGTGGTATGTGGCAATCCACTGCAAATATGGATGTGTTAACCACACCCTTGGTTTAATATATTTTGTTAATGTGGTATGTGGCAATCTACTGCAAATATGGATGTGTAAACCACACCCTTGGTTTGACATATTTTGTTACTGTAGAATGTGACAATCCACTGCAAATATGGATGTGTAAACCACACCCTTGGTTTGACATAGTTTGTTACTGTGGTATGTGACAATCTACTGCAAATATGGATGTGTTAACCACACACTTGGTTTGACATATTTTGTTAATGTGGTATGTAGCAATCCACTGCAAATATGGATGTGTTAACCACATCCTTGGTTTGACATATTTTGTTACTGTGGTATGTGACAATCTACTGCAAATATGGATGTGTTAACCACACCCTTGGTTTGACATATTTTGTTAATGTGGTATGTAGCAATCCACTGCAAGTATAGGTGTGTTAACCACGCCCTTGGTTTGACAAATTTTGTTACTGTGGTATGTGGCAATCCACTGCAAATATGGATGTGTTAACTACACCCTTGGTTTGATATATTTTGTTAATGTGGTATGTGGCAATCCACTGCAAATATGGATGTGTAAACCACACCCTTGGTTTGACATATTTTGTTACTGTGGTATGTGACAATCTACTGCAAATATGGATGTGTAAACCACACCCTTGGTTTGACATATTTTGTTACTGTGGTATGTGACAATCCACTGCAAATATTGATGTGTAAACCACACCCTTGGTTTGACATATTCGATACTGTTGTATGTGACAATCTACTGCAAATATGGATGTGTTAACTACCCCCTTGGTTTGACATATTTTGTTTCTGTGGTATGTGACAATCCACTGCAAATATGGATGTGTAAACCACACCCTTGGTTTGACATATTTTGTTACTGTGGTATGTGACAATCCACTGCAAATATGGATGTGTAAACCACACCCTTGGTTTGACATATTCGATACTGTTGTATGTGACAATCCACTGCAAATATGGATGTGTTAACTACCCCCTTGGTTTGACATATTTTGTTACTGTGGTATGTGACAATCCACTGCAAATATGGATGTGTAAACCACACCCTTTGGTTTGACATA
Organism: Saccoglossus kowalevskii; assembly: GCF_000003605.2. Taxonomy (NCBI): domain Eukaryota; kingdom Metazoa; phylum Hemichordata; class Enteropneusta; family Harrimaniidae; genus Saccoglossus; species Saccoglossus kowalevskii. The sequence goes on from NW_003152584.1 coordinate 16,923, forward strand.
TTTTGTTACTGTGGTATGTAACAATCCTACTGCAAAGATGGATGTGTAAACCCACACCCTTTGGTTTGACATACTTTGTTACTGTAGAAATGTGGCAATCCACTGCAAATATGGATGTGTAAACCACACACATGGTTTGACATATTTTGTTACTGTGATATGTGGCAATCCACTGCAAATATGGATATGTAAACCACACCCTTTGGTTTGACATATTTTGTTACTGTGGTATGTGGCAATCCACTGCAAATATGGATATGTAAACCACACCCTTGGTTTGACATATTCGATACTGTTGTATGTGACAATCCACTGCAAATATGGATGTGTTAACCACACCCTTGGTTTGACATATTTTGTTACTGTGGCATGTGACAATCCACTGCAAATATGGATGTGTTAACCACACCTTTGGTTTGACATATTTTGTTACTGTTGTATGTGACAATCCACTGCAAATATGGATGTGTTAACCACACCCTTGGTTTGACATATTGTGTTACTGTGGTATGTGGCAATCCACTGCAAATATGGATGTGTAAACCACACCCTTGGTTTGACATATTTTGTTACTGTGGTATGTAACAATCTACTGCAATTATTCATGTGTAAACCACGCCCTTGGTTTGACATATTTTGTTACTGTGGTATGTGGCAATCTACTGCAAATATGGATGTGTAAACCACACCCTTGATTTGACATATTTTGTTACTGTAGTATGTGACAATCCACTGCAAATATGGATGTGTAAACCACACCCATGGTTTGACATATTTTGTTACTGTGGTATGTGGCAATCGACTGCAAATATGGATATGTAAACCACACCCTTGGTTTGACATATTTTGTTACTGTGGCATGTGGCAATCCACTGCAAATATTGGTGTGTTACCGCATCCTTGGTTTGACATATTTTGTTACTGTGCTATGTGGCAATCCACTGCAAATATGGATGTGTAAACCACACCCTTGGTTTGACATATTCGATACTGTTGTATGTGACATTCCACTGCAAATATGGATGTGTTAACCACACCCTTGGTTTGACATATTTTGTTACTGTTGGATGTGACAAGCCACTGCAAATATGAATGTGTTAACCACACCCTTGGTTTGACATATTTTGTTACTGTGGTATGTGACAATCTACTGCAAATATGGATGTGTTAACCACACCCTTGGTTTGACATATATTGTTAATGTGATATGTAGCAATCCACTGCAAATATGGATGTGTTAACCACACCCTTGGTTTGACATATTTTGTTACTGTGGTATGTGGCAATCCACTGCAAATATGGATGTGTTAACTACACCCTTGGTTTGACATATTTTGTTAATGTGGTATGTGGCAATCCACTGCAAATATGGATGTGTAAACCACACCCTTGGTTTAACATATTTTGTTACTGTGGTATGAGACAATCTACTGCAAATATGGATGTGTTAACCACACCCTTGGTTTGACATATTTTGTTACTGAGGTATGTGACAATCCACTGCAAATATGGATGTGTAAACTACAAACTTGGTTTGACATATTCGATACTGTTGTATGTGACAATCCGCTGCAAATATGGATGTGTTAACCACACCCTTGGTTTGACATATTTTGTTACTGTGGTATGTGGCAATCTACTGCAAATATGGATGTGTAAACCACTCCCTTGGTTTGACATATTTTGTTACTGTAGTATGTGACAATCCACTGCAAATATGGATGTGTAAACCACACCCATGGTTTGACATATTTTGTTACTGTGGTATGTGGCAATCTACTGCAAATATGGATGTGTAAACCACACCCTTGGTTTGATATATTTTGTTACTGTAGTATGTGACAATCCACTGCAAATATGGATGTGTAAACCACACCCATGGTTTGACATATTTTGTTACTGTGGTATGTGGCAATCCACTGCAAATATGTATATGTAAACCACACCCTTGGTTTGACATATTTTGTTACTGTGGTATGTGACAATCCACTGCAAATATGGATGTGTAAACAACACCCTTGGTTTGACATATTTTGTTACTGTCGTATGTGGCAATCTACTGCAAATATGGATGTGTAAACTACACCCTTGGATTGACATATTTTGTTACTATGGTATGTGACAATCTACTGCAAATATGGATGTGTAAACCACACCCTTGGTTTGACATATTTTGTTTCTGTGGTATGTGGGAATCTACTGCAAATATGGATGTGTAAACTACACCCTTGGATTGACATATTTTGTTACTGTCGTATGTGGCAATCTACTGCAAATATGGATGTGTAAACTACACCCTTGGATTGACATATTTTGTTACTGTCGTATGTGGCAATCTACTGCAAATATGGATGTGTAAACTACACCCTTGGTTTGACATATTTTGTTACTGTGGTATGTGACAATCCACTGCAAATATGGTTATATAAACAACACCCTTGGTTTTACATATTTTGTTACTGTTGTATGTGGCAATCCGCTACAAATATGGACGTGTTAAAGACACCCTTGTTTTGACATATTTTGTTACTGTTGTATGTGACAATCCACTGCACATATGAATGTGTTAACCACACCCTTGGTTTGACAAATATTGCTTATGTGGTATGTGGCAACCCACTGCAAATATGGATGTGTAAACCACACCCTTGGTTTGACATATTTTGTTACTGTGGCATGTGGCAATCCACTGCAAATATTGGTGTGTTACCGCATCCTTGGTTTGACATATTTTGTTACTGTGCTATGTGGCAATCCACTGCAAATATGGATGTGTAAACCACACCCTTGGTTTGACATATTCGATACTGTTGTATGTGACATTCCACTGCAAATATGGATGTGTTAACCACACCCTTGGTTTGACATATTTTGTTACTGTGGCATGTGACAATCCACTGCAAATATAGATGTGTTAACCACACCCTTGGTTTGATATATTTTGTTACTGTTGTATGTGACAATCCACTGCAAATATTCATGTGTAAGCCAAACCCTTGGTTTGTCATATTTTGTTACTGTTGTATGTGACAATCCACTGCAAATATGGATGTGTTAACCACACCCTTGGTTTGACATATTTTGTTACTGTGGTATGTGGCAATCCACTGCAAATATGGATGTGTTAACTACACCCTTGGTTTGACATATTTTGTTAATGTGGTATGTGGCAATCCACTGCAAATATGGATGTGTAAACCACACCCTTGGTTTAACATATTTTGTTACTGTGGTATGTGACAATCCACTGCAAATATGGTTGTGTAAACCACACCCTTGGTTTGACATAGTCGATACTGTTGTATGTGACAATCCACTGCAAATATGGATGTGTTAACCACACCCTTGGTTTGACATATTTTGTTAGTGTGGTATGTGACAATCCACAACAAATATGGATGTGCTAACCACACCCTTTGGTTTGACATATTTTGTTACTGTGGTATGTGACATTCCACTGCAAATATGGATGTGTAAACCACACCCTTGGTTTGACATATTCGATACTGTTGTATGTGACAAGCCACTGCAAATATGGATGTGTTAACCACACCCTTGGTTTGACATATTTTGTTACTGTGGCATGTGACAATCCACTGCAAATATGGATGTGTTAACCATACCCTTGGTTTGACATATTTTGTTAATGTGGTATGTAGCAATCCACTGCAAATATGGATGTGTTAACCACACCCTTGGTTTGACATATTTTGTTACTGTGGTATGTGACAATCCACTGCAAATATGGATGTGTAAACCACACCCTTGGTTTGACATAGTCGATACTGTTGTATGTGACAATCCACTTAAAATATGGATGTGTTAACCACACCCTTGGTTTGGCATATTTTGTTACTGTGGTATGTGACAATCTACTGCAAATATGGATGTGTTAACCACACCCTTGGTTTGACATATTTTGTTACTGTGGTATGTGACAATCCACTGCAATTATGGATGTGTAAACCACACCCTTGGTTTGACATATTTTGTTACTGTGGTATGTGACAATCCACTGCAAATATGGATGTGTAAACCACACCCTTGGTTTGACATATTCGATACTGTTGTATGTGACAATCCACTTCAAATATGGATGTGTTAACGACACCCTTGGTTTGACATATTTTGTTACTGTGGTATGTGACAATCTACTGCAAATATGGATGTGTTAACCACACCCTTGGTTTGACATATTTTGTTACTGTGGTATGTGACAATCCACTGCAAATATGGATGTGTAAACCACACCCTTGGTTTGACGTATTTTGTTACTGTGGTATGTGACAATCTACTGCAAATATGCATGTGTAAACCACACCCTTAGTTTGACATATTTTGTTGCTGTGGTATGTGGCAATCTACTGCAAATATGGATGTGTAAACCACACCCTTGGTTTGACATATTTTGTTACTGTAGTATGTGACAATCGACTGCAAATATGGATGTGTAAACCACACCCATGGTTTGACATATTTTGTTACTGTGGTATGTGGCAATCCACTGCAAATATGGATGTGTAAACCACACCCTTGGTTTGACATATTTTGTTAATGTGGTATGTAGCAATCCACTGCAAATATGGATGTGTTAACCACACCCTTGGTTTGACATATTTTGTTACTGTGGTATGTGACAATCCACTGCAAATATGGATGTGTAAACCACACCCTTGGTTTGACATAGTCGATACTGTTGTATGTGACAATCCACTTAAAATATGGATGTGTTAACCACACCCTTGGTTTGGCATATTTTGTTACTGTGGTATGTGACAATCTACTGCAAATATGGATGTGTTAACCACACCCTTGGTTTGACATATTTTGTTACTGTGGTATGTGACAATCCACTGCAAATATGGATGTGTAAACCACACCCTTGGTTTGACATATTTTGTTACTGTGGTATGTGACAATCCACTGCAAATATGGATGTGTAAACCACACCCTTGGTTTGACATATTCGATACTGTTGTATGTGACAATCCACTTCAAATATGGATGTGTTAACGACACCCTTGGTTTGACATATTTTGTTACTGTGGTATGTGACACTCTACTGCAAATATGCATGTGTAAACCACACCCTTGGTTTGACATATTTTGTTGCTGTGGTATTTGGCAATCTACTGCAAATATGGATGTGTAAACCACACCCTTGGTTTGACATATTTTGTTACTGTAGTATGTGACAATCGACTGCAAATATGGATATGTAAACCACACCCTTGGTTTGACATATTTTGTTGCTGTGGTATGTGACAATCCACTGCAAATATGGATGTGTTAACTACACCCTTGGTTTGACATATTTTGTTAATGTGGTATGTGGCAATCCACTGCAAATATGGATGTGTAAACCACACCTTTGGTTTAACATATTTTGTTACTGTGGTATGATACAATCTACTGCAAATATGGATGTGTTAACCACACCCTTGGTTTGACATATTTTGTTACTGTGGTATGTGACAATCCACTGCAAATATGGATGTGTAAACCACACCCTTGGTTTGACATAGTCGATACTGTTGTATGTGACAATCCACTGCAAATATGGATGTGTTAACCACACCCTTGGTTTGACATATTTTGTTACTGTGGTATGTGACAATCTACTGCAAATATGGATGTGTTAACCACACCCTTGGTTTGACATATTTTGTTACTGTGGTATGTGACAATCCACTGCAAAGATGGATGTGTAAACCACACCCTTGGTTTGACATATTTTGTTACTGTGGTATGTGACAATCTACTGCAAATATGCATGTGTAAACCACGCCCTTGGTTTGACATATTTTGTTACTGTGGTATGTGGCAATCTACTGCAAATATGGATGTGTAAACCACACCCTTGGTTTGACATATTTTGTTACTGTTGGATGTGACAAGCCACAGCAAATATGAATGTGTTAACCACACCCTTGGTTTGACATATTTTGTTACTGTTGTATGTGACAATCCACTGCAAATATGGGTGTGTTAACGACACCCTTGGTTTGACATATTTTGTTACTGTTGGATGTGACAAGCCACAGCAAATATGAATGTGTTAACCACACCCTTGGTTTGACATATTTTGTTACTGCGGTATGTGACAATCTACTGCAAATATGGATGTGTTAACCATACCCTTGGTTTGACATATTTTGTTAATGTGGTATGTAGCAATCCACTGCAAATATGGATGTGTTAACCACACCCTTGGTTTGACATATTTTGTTACTGTGGTATGTGGCAATTCACTGCAAATATGGATGTGTTAACTACACCCTTGGTTTGACATATTTTGTTAATGTGGTATGTGGCAATCCACTGCAAATATGGATGTGTAAACCACACCTTTGGTTTAACATATTTTGTTACTGTGGTATGAGACAATCTACTGCAAATATGGATGTGTTAACCACACCCTTGGTTTGACATATTTTGTTACTGTGGTATGTGACAATCCACTGCAAATATGGATGTGTAAACCACACCCTTGGTTTGACATAGTCGATACTGTTGTATGTGACAATCCACTGCAAATATGGATGTGTTAACCACACCCTTGGTTTGACATATTTTGTTACTGTGGTATGTGACAATCCACTGCAAAGATGGATGTGTAAATCACACCCTTGGTTTGACATATTTTGTTACTGTGGTATGTGACAATCTACTGCAAATATGCATGTGTAAACCACGCCCTTGGTTTGACATATTTTATTACTGTGGTATGTGGCAATCTACTGCAAATATGGATGTGTAAACCACACCCTTGGTTTGACATATTTTGTTACTGTAGTATGTGACAATCCACTGCAAATATGGATGTGTAAACCACACCCTTGGTTTGACATATTTTGTTACTGTGGTATGTGGCAATCCACTGCAAATATGGATATGTAAACCACACCCTTGGTTTGACATATTTTGTTACTGTGGTATGTGGCAATCCACTGCAAATATGGATATGTAAACCACACCCTTGGTTTGACATATTCGATACTGTTGTATGTGACAATCCACTGCAAATATGGATGTGTTAACCACACCCTTGGTTTGACATATTTTGTTAATGTGGTATGTAGCAATCCACTGCAAATATGGATGTGTTAACCACACCCTTGGTTTGACATATTTTGTTACTGTGGTATGTGGCAATTCACTGCAAATATGGATGTGTTAACTACACCCTTGGTTTGACATATTTTGTTAATGTGGTATGTGGCAATCCACTGCAAATATGGATGTGTAAACCACACCTTTGGTTTAACATATTTTGTTACTGTGGTATGAGACAATCTACTGCAAATATGGATGTGTTAACCACACCCTTGGTTTGACATATTTTGTTACTGTGGTATGTGACAATCCACTGCAAATATGGATGTGTAAACCACACCCTTAGTTTGACATAGTCGATACTGTTGTATGTGACAATCCACTGCAAATATGGATGTGTTAACCACACCCTTGGTTTGACATATTTTGTTACTGTGGTATGTGACAATCCACTGCAAAGATGGATGTGTAAATCACACCCTTGGTTTGACATATTTTGTTACTGTGGTATGTGACAATCTACTGCAAATATGCATGTGTAAACCACGCCCTTGGTTTGACATATTTTGTTACTGTGGTATGTGGCAATCTACTGCAAATATGGATGTGTAAACCACACCCTTTGGTTTGACATATTTTGTTACTGTAGTATGTGACAATCCACTGCAAATATGGATGTGTAAACCACACCCTTGGTTTGACATATTTTGTTACTGTGGTATGTGGCAATCCACTGCAAATATGGATATGTAAACCACACCCTTGGTTTGACATATTTTGTTACTGTAGTATGTGGCAATCCACTGCAAATATGGATATGTAAACCACACCCTTGGTTTGACATATTCGATACTGTTGTATGTGACAATCCACTGCAAATATGGATGTGTTAACCACACCCTTGGTTTGACATATTTTGTTACTGTGGCTTGTGACAATCCACTGCAAATATGGATGTGTTAACCACACCCTTGGTTTGACATATTTTGTTACTGTTGTATGTGACAATAAACTGCAAATATGCATGTGTAAGCCACACCCTTGGTTTGTCATATTTGGTTACTGTTGTATGTGACAATCCACTGCAAATATGGATGTGTTAACCACACCCTTGGTTTGACATATTTTGTTAATGTGGTATGTGACAATCCACTACAAATATGGATGTGCTAACCACACCCTTGGTTTGACATATGTTGTTACTGTTGTATGTGACAATCTACTGGATATATGGGTGTTAACGACACCCTTGGTTTGACATATTTTGTTACTGTTGGATGTGACAAGCCACTGCAAATATGAATATGTTAACCACACCCTTGGTTTGACATATTTTGTTACTGTGGTATGTGACAATCTACTGCAAATATGGATGTGTTAACCCATACCCTTTGGTTTGACATATTTTGTTAATGTGGTATGTAGCAATCCACTGCAAATATGGATGTGTTAACTACACCCTTGGTTTGACATATTTTGTTAATGTGGTATGTGGCAATCCACTGCAAATATGGATGTGTAAACCACACCTTTGGTTTAACATATTTTGTTACTGTGGTATGAGACAATCTACTGCAAATATGGATGTGTTAACCACACCCTTGGTTTGACATATTTTTATTACTGTGGTATGTGACAATCCACTGCAAATATGGATGTGTAAACCACACCCTTGGTTTGACATAGTCGATACTGTTGTATGTGACAATCCACTGCAAATATGGATGTGTTAACCACACCCTTGGTTTGACATATTTTGTTACTGTGGTATGTGACAATCTACTGCAAATATGGATGTGTTAACCACACCCTTGGTTTGACATATTTTGTTACTGTGGTATGTGACAATCCACTGCAAAGATGGATGTGTAAACCACACCCTTGGTTTGACATATTTTGTTACTGTGGTATGTGACAATCTACTGCAAATATGCATGTGCAAACCACGCCCTTGGTTTGACATATTTTGTTACTGTGGTATGTGGCAATCTACTGCAAATATGGATGTGTAAACCACACCCTTGGTTTGACATATTTTGTTACTGTAGTATGTGACAATCCACTGCAAATATGGATGTGTAAACCACACCCTTGGTTTGACATATTTTGTTACTGTGGTATGTGGCAATCCACTGCAAATATGGATATGTAAACCACACCCTTGGTTTGACATATTTTGTTACTGTGGTATGTGGCAATCCACTGCAAATATGGATATGTAAACCACACCCTTGGTTTGACATATTCGATACTGTTGTATGTGACAATCCACTGCAAATATGGATGTGTTAACCACACCCTTGGTTTGACATATTTTGTTACTGTGGCATGTGACAATCCACTGCAAATATGGATGTGTTAACCACACCCTTGGTTTGACATATTTTGTTACTGTTGTATGTGACAATAAACTGCAAATATGCATGTGTAAACCACGCCCTTGGTTTGACATATTTTGTTACTGTGGTATGTGGCAATCTACTGCAAATATGGATGTGTAAACCACACCCTTGGTTTGACATATTTTGTTACTGTGGTATGTGACAATCCACTGCAAATATGGATGTGTAAACCACACCCTTGGTTTGACATATTTTGTTACTGTGGTATGTGACAATCCACTGCAAATATGGATGTGTAAACCACACCCTTGGTTTGACATATTCGATACTGTTGTATGTGACAATCCACTGCAAAGATGGATGTGTTAACTACACCCTTGGTTTGACATATTTTGTTAATGTGGTAGGTGGCAATCCACTGCAAATATGGATGTGTAAACCACACCCTTGGTTTAACATATTTTGTTACTGTGGTATGAGACAATCTACTGCAAATATGGATGTGTTAACCACACCCTTGGTTTGACATATTTTGTTACTGTGGTATGTGACAATCCACTGCAAAGATGGATGTGTAAACCACACCCTTGGTTTGACATATTTTGTTACTGTGGTATGTGACAATCTACTGCAAATATGGATGTGTAAACCACGCCCTTGGTTTGACATATTTTGTTACTGTGGTATGTGGCAATCTACTGCAAATATGGATGTGTAAACCACACCCTTGGTTTGACATATTTTGTTACTGTAGTATGTGACAATCCACTGCAAATATGGATGTGTAAACCACACCCTTGGTTTGACATATTTTGTTACTGTGGTATGTGGCAATCCACTGTAAATATGGATATGTAAACCACACCCTTGGTTTGACATATTTTGTTACTGTGGTATGTGGCAATCCACTGCAAATATGGATATGTTAACCACACCCTTGGTTTGACATATTCGATACTGTTGTATGTGACAATCCACTGCAAATATGGATGTGTTAACCACACCCTTGGTTTGACATATTTTGTTACTGTGGCATGTGACAATCCACTGCAAATATGGATGTGTTAACCACACCCTTGGTTTGACATATTTTGTTACTGTTGTATGTGACAATAAACTGCAAATATGCATGTGTAAGCCACACCCTTGGTTTGTCATATTTTGTTACTGTTGTATGTGACAATCCACTGCAAATATGGATGTGTTAACCACACCCTTGGTTTGACATATTTTGTTAATGTGGTATGTGACAATCCACTACAAATATGGATGTGCTAACCACACCCTTGGTTTCACATATGTTGTTACTGTTGTATGTGACAATCCACTGGAAATATGGGTGTTAACGACACCCTTGGTTTGACATATTTTGTTACTGTTGGATGTGACAAGCCACTGCAAATATGAATGTGTTAACCACACCCTTGGTTTGACATATTTTGTTACTGTGGTATGTGACAATCTACTGCAAATATGGATGTGTTAACCACACCGTTGGTTTGACATATTTTGTTAATGTGGTATGTGGCAATCCACTGCAAATATGGATGTGTAAACCACACCTTTGGTTTAACATATTTTGTTACTGTGGTATGAGACAATAAACTGCAAATATGCATGTGTAAGCCACACCCTTGGTTTGTCATATTTTGTTACTGTTGTATGTGACAATCCACTGCAAATATGGATGTGTAAACCACACCCTTGGTTTGACATATTTTGTTAATGTGGTATGTGACAATCCACTACAAATATGGATGTGCTAACCACACCCTTGGTTTCACATATGTTGTTACTGTTGTATGTGACAATCCACTGGAAATATGGGTGTTAACGACACCCTTGGTTTGACCTATTTTGTTACTGTTGGATGTGACAAGCCACTGCAAATATGAATGTGTTAACCACACCCTTGGTTTGACATATTTTGTTACTGTGGTATGTGACAATCTACTGCAAATATGGATGTGTTAACCACACCGTTGGTTTGACATATTTTGTTAATGTGGTATGTGGCAATCCACTGCAAATATGGATGTGTAAACCACACCTTTGGTTTAACATATTTTGTTACTGTGGTATGAGACAATCTACTGCAAATATGGATGTGTTAACCACACCCTTGGTTTGACATATTTTGTTACTGTGGTATGTGACAATCCACTGCAAATATGGATGTGTAAACTACACCCTTGGTTTGACATAGTCGATACTGTTGTATGTGACAATCCACTGCAAATATGGATGTGTTAACCACACCCTTGGTTTGACATATTTTGTTACTGTGGTATGTGACAATCTACTGCAAATATGGATGTGTTAACCACACCCTTGGTTTGACATATTTTGTTACTGTGGTATGTGACAATCCACTGCAAAGATGGATGTGTAAACCACACCCTTGGTTTGACATATTTTGTTACTGTGGTATGTGACAATCTACTGCAAATATGCATGTGTAAACCACGCCCTTGGTTTGACATATTTTGTTACTGTGGTATGTGGCAATCTACTGCAAATATGGATGTGTAAACCACACCCTTGGTTTGACATATTTTGTTACTGTGGTATGTGGCAATCCACTACAAATATGGATATGTAAACCACACCCTTGATTTGACATATTTTGTTACTGTGGTATGTGGCAATCCACTGCAAATATGGATATGTAAACCACACCCTTGGTTTGACATATTCGATACTGTTGTATGTGACAATCCACTGCAAATATGGATGTGTTAACCACACCCTTGGTTTGACATATTTTGTTACTGTGGCATGTGACAATCCACTGCAAATATGGATGTGTTAACCACACCCTTGGTTTGACATATTTTGTTACTGTTGTATGTGACAATAAACTGCAAATATGCATGTGTAAGCCACACCCTTGGTTTGTCATATATTGTTACTGTTGTATGTGACAATCCACTGCAAATATGGATGTGTTAACCACACCCTTGGTTTGACATATTTTGTTAATGTGGTATGTGACAATCCACTACAAATATGGATGTGCTAACCACACCCTTGGTTTCACATATGTTGTTACTGTTGTATGTGACAATCCACTGGAAATATGGGTGTTAACGACACCCTTGGTTTGACATATTTTGTTACTGTTGGATGTGACAAGCCACTGCAAATATGAATGTGTTAACCACACCCTTGGTTTGACATATTTTGTTACTGTGGTATGTGACAATCTACTGCAAATATGGATGTGTTAACCACACCGTTGGTTTGACATATTTTGTTAATGTGGTATGTAGCAATCCACTGCAAATATGGATGTGTTAACCACACCCTTGGTTTGACATATTTTGTTACTGTGGTATGTGACAATCCACTGCAAATATGGATGTGTAAACCACACCCTTGGTTTGACATATTTTGTTACTGTGGTATGTGACAATCCACTGCAAATATGGATGTGTAATCCACACCCTTGGTTTGACATATTCGATACTGTTGTATGTGACAATCCACTGCAAATATGGATGTGTTAACTACACCCTTGGTTTGACATATTTTGTTAATGTGGTAAGTGGCAATCCACTGCAAATATGGATGTGTAAACCACACCCTTGGTTTAACATATTTTGTTACTGTGGTATGAGACAATCTACTGCAAATATGGATGTGTTAACCACACCCTTGGTTTGACATATTTTGTTACTGTGGCATGTGACAATCCACTGCAAATATGGATGTGTAAACCACACCCTTGGTTTGACATAGTCGATACTGTTGTATGTGACAATCCACTGCAAATATGCATGTGTAAACCACGCCCTTGGTTTGACATATTTTGTTACTGTGGTATGTGGCAATCTACTGCAAATATGGATGTGTAAACCACACCTTTGGTTTGACATATTTTGTTACTGTGGTATGTGACAATCCACTGCAAATATGGATGTGTAAACCACACCCTTGGTTTGACATATTTTGTTACTGTGGTATGTGACAATCTACTGCAAATATGGATGTGTTAACCACACCCTTGGTTTGACATATTTTGTTACTGTGGTATGTGACAATCCACTGCAAAGATGGATGTGTAAACCACACCCTTGGTTTGACATATTTTGTTACTGTGGTATGTGACAATCTACTGCAAATATGCATGTGTAAACCACGCCCTTGGTTTGACATATTTTGTTACTGTGGTATGTGACAATCTACTGCAAATATGCATGTGTAAACCACGCCCTTGGTTTGACATATTTTGTTACTGTGGTATGTGGCAATCTACTGCAAATATGGATGTGTAAACCACACCCTTGGTTTGACATATTTTGTTACTGTAGTATGTGACAATCCACTGCAAATATGGATGTGTAAACCACACCCTTGGTTTGACATATTTTGATACTGTGGTATGTGGCAATCCACTGCAAATATGGATATGTAAACCACACCCTTGGTTTGACATATTTTGTTACTGTGGTATGTGGCAATCCACTGCAAATATGGATATGTAAACCACACCCTTGGTTTGACATATTCGATACTGTTGTATGTGACAATCCACTGCAAATATGGATGTGTTAACCACACCCTTGGTTTGACATATTTTGTTACTGTGGCATGTGACAATCCACTGCAAATATGGATGTGTTAACCACACGCTTGGTTTGACATATTTTGTTACTGTTGTATGTGACAATAAACTGCAAATATGCATGTGTAAGCCACACCCTTGGTTTGTCATATATTGTTACTGTTGTATGTGACAATCCACTGCAAATATGGATGTGTTAACCACACCCTTGGTTTGACATATTTTGTTAATGTGGTATGTGACAATCCACTACAAATATGGATGTGCTAACCACACCCTTGGTTTCACATATGTTGTTACTGTTGTATGTGACAATCCACTGGAAATATGGGTGTTAACGACACCCTTGGTTTGACATATTTTGTTACTGTTGGATGTGACAAGCCACTGCAAATACGAATGTGTTAACCACACCCTTGGTTTGACATATTTTGTTACTGTGGTATGTGACAATCTACTGCAAATATGGATGTGTTAACCACACCGTTGATTTGACATATTTTGTTAATGTGGTATGTAGCAATCCACTGCAAATATGGATGTGTTAACCACACCCTTGGTTTGACATATTTTGTTACTGTGGTATGTGACAATCCACTGCAAATATGGATGTGTAAACCACACCCTTGGTTTGACATATTTTGTTACTGTGGTATGTGACAATCCACTGCAAATATGGATGTGTAAACCACACCCTTGGTTTGACATATTCGATACTGTTGTATGTGACAATCCACTGCAAATATGGATGTGTTAACTACACCCTTGGTTTGACATATTTTGTTAATGTGGTAGGTGGCAATCCACTGCAAATATGGATGTGTAAACCACACCCTTGGTTTAACATATTTTGTTACTGTGGTATGAGACAATCTACTGCAAATATGGATGTGTTAACCACACCCTTGGTTTGACATATTTTGTTACTGTGGCATGTGACAATCCACTGCAAATATGGATGTGTTAACCACACCCTTGGTTTGACATATTTTGTTAATGTGGTATGTGACAATCCACTGCAAATATGGATGTGTAAACCCCACCCTTGGTTTGACATATTTTGTTACTGTGGTATGTGACAATCCACTGCAAATATGGATGTGTAAACCACACCCTTGGTTTGACATATTCGATACTGTTGTATGTGACAATCCACTGCAAATATGGATGTGTTAACTACACCCTTGGTTTGACATATTTTGTTAATGTGGTAGGTGGCAATCCACTGCAAATATGGATGTGTAAACCACACCCTTGGTTTAACATATTTTGTTACTGTGGTATGAGACAATCTACTGCAAATATGGATGTGTTAACCACACCCTTGGTTTGACATATTTTGTTACTGTGGCATGTGACAATCCACTGCAAATATGGATGTGTAAACCACACCCTTGGTTTGACATAGTCGATACTGTTGTATGTGACAATCCACTGCAAATATGGATGTGTTAACCACACCCTTGGTTTGACATATTTTGTTAGTGTGGTATGTGACAATCCACAACAAATATGGATGTGGTAACCACACCCTTGGTTTGACATATTTTGTTACTGTGGTATGTGACATTCCACTGCAATATGGATGTGTAAACCACACCCTTGGTTTGACATATTTTGTTACTGTTGTATGTGACAATCCACTGCAATATGGATGTGTTAACCACACCCTTGGTTTGACATATTTTGTTACTGTGGTATGTGACAATCTACTGCAAATATGGATGTGTAAACCACACCCTTGGTTTGACATATTTTGTTTCTGTGGTATGTGGGAATCTACTGCAAATATGGATGTGTAAACTACACCCTTGGATTGACATATTTTGTTACTGTCGTATGTGGCAATCTACTGCAAATATGGATGTGTAAACTACACCCTTGGATTGACATATTTTGTTACTGTCGTATGTGGCAATCTACTGCAAATATGGATGTGTAAACTACACCCTTGGTTTGACATATTTTGTTACTGTGGTATGTGACAATCCACTGCAAATATGGTTATATAAACAACACCCTTGGTTTTACATATTTTGTTACTGTTGTATGTGGCAATCCGCTACAAATATGGACGTGTTAAAGACACCCTTGTTTTGACATATTTTGTTACTGTTGTATGTGACAATCCACTGCACATATGAATGTGTTAACCACACCCTTGGTTTGACAAATTTTGCTTATGTGGTATGTGGCAACCCACTGCAAATATGGATGTGTAAACCACACCCTTGGTTTGACATATTTTGTTACTGTGGCATGTGGCAATCCACTGCAAATATTGGTGTGTTACCGCATCCTTGGTTTGACATATTTTGTTACTGTGCTATGTGGCAATCCACTGCAAATATGGATGTGTAAACCACACCCTTGGTTTGACATATTTGATACTGTTGTATGTGACATTCCACTGCAAATATGGATGTGTTAACCACACCCTTGGTTTGACATATTTTGTTACTGTGGCATGTGACAATCCACTGCAAATATAGATGTGTTAACCACACCCTTGGTTTGATATATTTTGTTACTGTTGTATGTGACAATCCACTGCAAATATTCATGTGTAAGCCAAACCCTTGGTTTGTCATATTTTGTTACTGTTGTATGTGACAATCCACTACAAATATGGATGTGTTAACCACACCCTTGGTTTGACATATTTTGTTACTGTGGTATGTGGCAATCCACTGCAAATATGGATGTGTTAACTACACCCTTGGTTTGACATATTTTGTTAATGTGGTATGTGGCAATCCACTGCAAATATGGATGTGTAAACCACACCCTTGGTTTAACATATTTTGTTACTGTGGTATGTGACAATCCACTGCAAATATGGTTGTGTAAACCACACCCTTGGTTTGACATAGTCGATACTGTTGTATGTGACAATCCACTGCAAATATGGATGTGTTAACCACACCCTTGGTTTGACATATTTTGTTAGTGTGGTATGTGACAATCCACAACAAATATGGATGTGCTAACCACACCCTTGGTTTGACATATTTTGTTACTGTGGTATGTGACATTCCACTGCAAATATGGATGTGTAAACCACACCCTTGGTTTGACATAGTCGATACTGTTGTATGTGACAATCCACTGCAAATATGGATGTGTTAACCACACCCTTGGTTTGACATATTTTGTTACTGTGGTATGTGACAATCTACTGCAAATATGGATGTGTTAACCACACCCTTGGTTTGACATATTCTGTTACTGTGGTATGTGACAATCCACTGCAAATATGGATGTGTAAACCACACCCTTGGTTTGACATATTTTGTTACTGTGGTATGTAACAATCTACTGCAAATATGCATGTGTAAACCACGCCCTTGGTTTGACATATTTTGTTACTGTGGTATGTGGCAATCTACTGCAAAGATGGATGTGTAAACCACACCCTTGGTTTGACATACTTTGTTACTGTAGAATGTGACAATCCACTGCAAATATGGATGTGTAAACCACACACATGGTTTGACATATTTTGTTACTGTGATATGTGGCAATCCACTGCAAATATGGATATGTAAACCACACCCTTGGTTTGACATATTTTGTTACTGTGGTATGTGGCAATCCACTGCAAATATGGATATGTAAACCACACCCTTGGTTTGACATATTCGATACTGTTGTATGTGACAATCCACTGCAAATATGGATGTGTTAACCACACCCTTGGTTTGACATATTTTGTTACTGTGGCATGTGACAATCCACTGCAAATATGGATGTGTTAACCACACCTTTGGTTTGACATATTTTGTTACTGTTGTATGTGACAATCCACTGCAAATATGGATGTGTTAACCACACCCTTGGTTTGACATATTGTGTTACTGTGGTATGTGGCAATCCACTGCAAATATGGATGTGTAAACCACACCCTTGGTTTGACATATTTTGTTACTGTGGTATGTAACAATCTACTGCAATTATTCATGTGTAAACCACGCCCTTGGTTTGACATATTTTGTTACTGTGGTATGTGGCAATCTACTGCAAATATGGATGTGTAAACCACACCCTTGATTTGACATATTTTGTTACTGTAGTATGTGACAATCCACTGCAAATATGGATGTGTAAACCACACCCATGGTTTGACATATTTTGTTACTGTGGTATGTGGCAATCGACTGCAAATATGGATATGTAAACCACACCCTTGGTTTGACATATTTTGTTACTGTGGCATGTGACAATCCACTGCAAATATGGATGTGTTAACCACACCCTTGGTTTGACATATTTTGTTACTGTTGTATGTGACAATCCACTGAAAATATGGATGTGTTAACCACACCCTTGGTTTGACATATTGTGTTACTGTGGTATGTGGCAATCCACTGCAAATATGGATGTGTTAACCACACCCTTGGTTTGACATATTTTGTTACTGTGGTATGTGACAATCTACTGCAAATATGGATGTGTTAAGCACACCCTTGGTTTGACATATTTTGTTAATGTGGTATGTAGCAATCCACTGCAAGTATAGGTGTGTTAACCACGCCCTTGGTTTGACATATTTTGTTACTGTGGTATGTGGCAATCCACTGCAAATATGGATGTGTTAACCACACCCTTGGTTTGACATATTTTGTTACTGTGATATGTGACAATCCACTGCAAATATGGATGTGTAAGCCACACCCTTGGTTTGACATATTTTGTTACTGTGGTATGTGACAATCTACTGCAAATATGCATGTGTAAACCACACCCTTGGTTTGACATATTTTGTTACTGTAGTATGTGACAATCCACTGCAAATATGGATGTGTAAACCACACCCATGGTTTGACATATTTTGTTACTGTGGTATGTGATAATCTACTCCAAATAGGGATGTGTTAACCACACCCTTGGTTTGACATATTTTGTTACTGTGGTATGTGACAATCTACTGCAAATATGCATGTGTAAACCACACCCTTGGTTTGACATATTTTGTTACTGTGGTATGTGACAATCCACTGCAAATATGGATGTGTAAACCACACCCATGGTTTGACATATTTTGTTACTGTGGTATGTGATAATCTACTCCAAATATAGATGTGTTAACCACACCCTTGGTTTGACATATTTTGTTACTGTGGTATGTGACAATCTACTGCAAATATGCATGTGTAAACCACACCCTTGGTTTGACATATTTTGTTACTGTGGTATGTGGTAATCTACTGCAAATATGGATGTGTAAACCACACCCTTGGTTTGACATATTTTGTTACTGTAGTATGTGACAATCCACTGCAAATATGGATGTGTAAACCACACCCTTGTTTTGACATATTTTGTTACTGTGGTATGTGGCAATCCACTGCAAATATGGATGTGTTAACTACACCCTTGGTTTGATATATTTTGTTAATGTGGTATGTGGCAATCCACTGCAAATATGAATGTGTAAACGACACCCTTGGTTTGACATATTTTGTTACTGTGGTATGTGACAATCTACTGCAAATATGGATGTGTTAACCACACCCTTGGTTTGACATATTTTGTTACTGTGGTATGTGACAATCCACTGCAAATATGGATGTGTAAACCACACCATTGGTTTGACATATTCGATACTGTTGTGTGTGACAATCCACTGCAAATATGGATGTGTTAACCACACCCTTGGTTTGACATATTTTGTTACTGTGGTATGTGACAATCTACTGCAAATATGGATGTGTTAACCACACCCTTGGTTTGACATATTTTGTTACTGTGGTATGTGACAATCCACTGCAAATATGGATGTGTAAACCACACCCTTGGTTTGACATATTCGATACTGTTGTATGTGACAATCCACTGCAAATATGGATGTGTTAACCACACCCTTGGTTTGACATATTTTGTTACTGTGGTATGTGACAATCTACTGCAAATATGGATGTGTTAACCACACCCTTGGTTTGACATATTTTGTTACTGTGATATGTGACAATCCACTGCAAATATGGATGTGTAAACCACACCCTTGGTTTGACATATTTTGTTACTGTGGTATGTGACAATCTACTGCAAATATGCATGTGTAAACCACACCCTTGGTTTGACATATTTTGTTACTGTAGTATGTGACAATCCACTGCAAATATGGATATGTAAACCACACCCATGGTTTGACATATTTTGTTACTGTGGTATGTGGCAATCGACTGCAAATATGGATATGTAAACCACACCCTTGGTTTGACATATTTTGTTACTGTGGCATGTGACAATCCACTGCAAATATGGATGTGTTAACCACACCCTTGGTTTGACATATTTTGTTACCGTTGTATGTGACAATCCACTGCAAATATGGATGTGTTAACCACACCCTTGGTTTGACATATTTTGTTAATGTGGTATGTAGCAATCCACTGCAAATATGGATGTGTTAACCACACCCTTGGTTTGACATATTTTGTTACTGTGGTATGTGACAATCTACTGCAAATATGGATGTGTTAACCACACACTTGGTTTGACATATTTTGTTAATGTGGTATGTAGCAATCCACTGCAAGTATAGGTGTGTTAACCACGCCCTTGGTTTGACATATTTTGTTACTGTGGTATGTGGCAATCCACTGCAAATATGGATGTGTTAACCACACCCTTGGTTTGACATATTTTGTTACTGTGATATGTGACAATCCACTGCAAATATGGATGTGTAAGCCACACCCTTGGTTTGACATATTTTGTTACTGTGGTATGTGACAATCTACTGCAAATATGCATGTGTAAACCACACCCTTGGTTTGACATATTTTGTTACTGTAGTATGTGACAATCCACTGCAAATATGGATGTGTAAACCACACCCATGGTTTGACATATTTGTTACTGTGGTATGTGATAATCTACTGCAAATATGCATGTGTAAACCACACCCTTTGGTTTGACATATTTGTTACTGTGGTATGTGGCAATCTACTGCAAATATGGATGTGTAAACCACACCCTTGGTTTGACATATTTTGTTACTGTAGTATGTGACAATCCACTGCAAATATGGATGTGTAAACCACACCCTTGTTTTGACATATTTTGTTACTGTGGTATGTGACAATCTACTGCAAATATGGATGTGTTAACCACACCCTTGGTTTGACATATTTTGTTAATGTGGTATGTAGCAATCCATTGCAAATATGGATGTGTTAACCACACCCTTGGTTTGACATATTTTGTTACTGTGGTATGTGACAATCTACTGCAAATATGGATGTGTTAACCACACCCTTGGTTTGACATATTTTGTTAATGTGGTATGTGGCAATCCACTGCAAATATGGATGTGTAAACCACACCCTTGGTTTGACATATTTTGTTACTGTGGTATGTGACAATCTACTGCAAATATGGATGTGTTAACCACACCCTTGGTTTGACATATTTTGTTACTGTGGTATGTGACAATCCACTGCAAATATGGATGTGTAAACCACACCCTTGGTTTGACATATTCGA
The DNA here is from genome assembly GCF_000003605.2 of Saccoglossus kowalevskii. Lineage (NCBI taxonomy): Eukaryota > Metazoa > Hemichordata > Enteropneusta > Harrimaniidae > Saccoglossus > Saccoglossus kowalevskii. The sequence continues at coordinate 38,379 of NW_003152584.1, forward strand.
TACTGTTGTATGTGACAATCCACTGCAAATATGGATGTGTTAACCACACCCTTGGTTTGACATATTTTGTTACTGTGGTATGTGACAATCTACTGCAAATATGGATGTGTTAACCACACCCTTGGTTTGACATATTTTGTTACTGTGGTGACAATCCACTGCAAATATGGATGTGTTAACCACACCCTTGGTTTGACATATTTTGTTACAGTGGTATGTGACAATCTACTGCAAATATAGGTGTGTTAACCACGCCCTTGGTTTGACATATTTTGTTACTGTGGTATGTGACAATCCACTGCAAATATGGATGTGTAAACCACACCCTTGGTTTGACATATTCGATACTGTGGTATGTGGCAATCCACTGCAAATATCGATGTGTAAACCACACCCTTGGTTTGACATATTTTGTTACTGTAGAATGTGACAATCCACTGCAAATATGGATGTGTAAACCACACCCTTGGTTTGACATAGTTTGTTACTGTGGTATGTGACAATCTACTGCAAATATGGATGTGTTAACCACACACTTGGTTTGACGTATTTTGTTAATGTGGTATGTAGCAATCCACTGCAAATATGGATGTGTTAACCTCACCCTTGGTTTGACATATTTTGTTACTGTGGTATGTGACAATCTACTGCAAATATGGATGTGTTAACCACACCCTTGGTTTGACATATTTTGTTAATGTGGTATGTAGCAATCCACTGCAAGTATAGGTGTGTTAACCACGCCCTTGGTTTGACATATTTTGTTACTGTCGTATGTGGCAATCCACTGCAAATATGGATGTGTTAACTACACCCTTGGTTTGATATATTTTGTTAATGTGGTATGTGGCAATCCACTGCAAATATGGATGTGTAAACCACACCCTTGGTTTGACATATTTTGTTACTGTGGTATGTGACAATCTACTGCAAATATGGATGTGTTAACCACACCCTTGGTTTGACATATTTTGTTACTGTGGTATGTGACAATCCACTGCAAATATGGATGTGTAAACCACACCCTTGGTTTTACATATTCGATACTGTTGTATGTGACAATCCACTGCAAATATGGATGTGTTAACCACACCCTTGGTTTGACATATTTTGTTACTGTGGTATGTGACAATCTACTGCAAATATGGATGTGTTAACCACACACTTGGTTTGACATATTTTGTTACTGTGGTGACAATCCACTGCAAATATAGAAGTGTAAACCACACCCTTGGTTTGACATATTCGATACTGTTGTATGTGACAATCCACTGCAAATATGGATGTGTTAACCACACCCTTGGTTTGACATATTTTGTTACTGTTGTATGTGACAATCTACTGCAAATATGGATGTGTTAACCACACCCTTGGTTTGACATATTTTGTTACTGTGGTATGTGACAATCCACTGCAAATATGGATGTGTAAACCACACCCTTGGTTTGACATATTTTGTTACTGTAGTATGTGACAATCCGCTGCAAATATGGATGTGTAAACCACACCCATGGTTTGACATATTTTGTTACTGTGGTATGTGATAATCTACTCCAAATATAGATGTGTTAACCACACCCTTGGTTTGACATATTTTGTTACTGTGGTATGTGACAATCTACTGCAAATATGCATGTGTAAACCACACCCTTGGTTTGACATATTTTGTTACTGTGGTATGTGGCAATCTACTGCAAATATGGATGTGTAAACCACACCCTTGGTTTGACATATTTTGTTACTGTAGTATGTGACAATCCACTGCAAATATGGATGTGTAAACCACACCCTTGTTTTGACATATTTTGTTACTGTGGTATGTGACAATCTACTGCAAATATGGATGTGTTAACCACACCCTTGGTTTGACATATTTTGTTAATGTGGTATGTAGCAATCCATTGCAAATATGGATGTGTTAACCACACCCTTGGTTTGACATATTTTGTTACTGTGGTATGTGACAATCTACTGCAAATATGGATGTGTTAACCACACCCTTGGTTTGACATATTTTGTTAATGTGGTATGTGGCAATCCACTGCAAATATGGATGTGTAAACAACACCCTTGTTTTGACATATTTTGTTACTGTGGTATGTGACAATCTACTGCAAATATGGAAGTGTTAACCACACCCTTGGTTTGACATATTTTGTTAATGTGGTATGTAGCAATCCACTGCAAATATGGATGTGTTAACCACACCCTTGGTTTGACATATTTTGTTACTGTGGTATGTGACAATCTACTGCAAATATGGATGTGTTAACCACACCCTTGGTTTGACATATTTTGTTAATGTGGTATGTAGCAATCCACGGCAAATATAGGTGTGTTAACCACGCCCTTGGTTTGACATATTTTGTTACTGTGGTATGTGGCAATCCACTGCAAATATGGATGTGTTAACTACACCCTTGGTTTGATATATTTTGTTAATGTGGTATGTGGCAATCTACTGCAAATATGGATGTGTAAACCACACCCTTGGTTTGACATATTTTGTTACTGTAGAATGTGACAATCCACTGCAAATATGGATGTGTAAACCACACCCTTGGTTTGACATAGTTTGTTACTGTGGTATGTGACAATCTACTGCAAATATGGATGTGTTAACCACACACTTGGTTTGACATATTTTGTTAATGTGGTATGTAGCAATCCACTGCAAATATGGATGTGTTAACCACACCCTTGGTTTGACATATTTTGTTACTGTGGTATGTGACAATCTACTGCAAATATGGATGTGTTAACCACACCCTTGGTTTGACATATTTTGTTAATGTGGTATGTAGCATCCACTGCAAGTATAGGTGTGTTAACCCTCGCCCTTGGTTGACATATTTTGTTACTGTGGTATGTGGCAATCCACTGCACATATGGATGTGTTAACTACACCCTTTGGTTTGATATATTTTGTTAATGTGGTATGTGGCAATCCACTGCAAATATGGATGTGTAAACCACACCCTTGGTTTGACATATTTTGTTACTGTGGTATGTGACAATCTACTGCAAATATGGATGTGTTAACCACACCCTTGGTTTGACATATTTTGTTACTGTGGTATGTGACAATCCACTGCAAATATGGATGTGTAAACCACACCCTTGGTTTGACATATTCGATACTGTTGTATGTGACAATCCACTGCAAATATGGATGTGTTAACCACACCCTTCGTTTGACATATTTTGTTACTGTGGTATGTGACAATCTACTGCAAATATGGATGTGTTAACCACACCCTTGGTTTGACATATTTTGTTACTGTGGTGACAATCCACTGCAAATATGGATGTGTAAACCACACCCTTGGTTTGACATATTCGATACTGTTGTATGTGACAATCCACTGCAAATATGGATGTGTTAACCACACCCTTGGTTTGACATATTTTGTTACTGTGGTATGTGACAATCTACTGCAAATATGGATGTGTAAACCACACCCTTGGTTTGACATATTTTGTTACTGTGGTATGTGACAATCTACTGCAAATATGGATGTGTAAACCACACCCTTGGTTTGACATATTTTGTTAATGTGGTATGTAGCAATCCACGGCAAATATAGGTGTGTTAACCACGCCCTTGGTTTGACATATTTTGTTACTGTGGTATGTGGCAATCCACTGCAAATATGGATGTGTTAACTACACCCATGGTTTGATATATTTTGTTAATGTGGTATGTGGCAATCTACTGCAAATATGGATGTGTAAACCACACCCTTGGTTTGACATATTTTGTTACTGTAGAATGTGACAATCCACTGCAAATATGGATGTGTAAACCACACCCTTGGTTTGACATAGTTTGTTACTGTGGTATGTGACAATCTACTGCAAATATGGATGTGTTAACCACACACTTGGTTTGACATATTTTGTTAATGTGGTATGTAGCAATCCACTGCAAATATGGATGTGTTAACCACACCCTTGGTTTGACATATTTTGTTACTGTGGTATGTGACAATCTACTGCAAATATGGATGTGTTAACCACACCCTTGGTTTGACATATTTTGTTAATGTGGTATGTAGCAATCCACTGCAAGTATAGGTGTGTTAACCTCGCCCTTGGTTTGACATATTTTGTTACTGTGGTATGTGGCAATCCACTGCACATATGGATGTGTTAACTACACCCTTGGTTTGATATATTTTGTTAATGTGGTATGTGGCAATCCACTGCAAATATGGATGTGTAAACCACACCCTTGGTTTGACATATTTTGTTACTGTGGTATGTGACAATCTACTGCAAATATGGATGTGATAACCACACCCTTGGTTTGACATATTTTGTTACTGTGGTATGTGACAATCCACTGCAAATATGGATGTGTAAACCACACCCTTGGTTTGACATATTCGATACTGTTGTATGAGACAATCCACTGCAAATATGGATGTGTTAACCACACCCTTGGTTTGACATATTTTGTTACTGTGGTATGTGACAATCTACTGCAAATATGGATGTGTTAACCACACCCTTGGTTTGACATAATTTGTTACTGTGGTATGTGACAATCCACTGCAAATATGGATGTGTTAACTACACCCTTAGTTTGATATATTTTGTTAATGTGGTATGTGGCAATCTACTGCAAATATGGATGTGTAAACCACACCCTTGGTTTGACATATTTTGTTACTGTAGAATGTGACAATCCACTGCAAATATGGATGTGTAAACCACACCCTTGGTTTGACATATATTGTTACTGTGGTATGTGACAATCCACTGCAAATATGGATGTGTAAACCACACCCTTGGTTTGACATATTCGATACTGTTGTATGAGACAATCCACTGCAAATATGGATGTGTTAACCACACCCTTGGTTTGACATATTTTGTTACTGTGGTATGTGACAATCTACTGCAAATATGGATGTGTTAACCACACCCTTGGTTTGACATCTTTTGTTACTGTGGTGACAATCCACTGCAAATATGGATGTGTAAACCACACCCTTGGTTTGACATATTCGATACTGTTGTATGTGACAATCCACTGCAAATATGGATGTGTTAACCACACCCTTGGTTTGACATATTTTGTTACTGTGGTATGTGACAATCTACTGCAAATATGGATGTGTTAACCACACCCTTGGTTTGACATATTTTGTTACTGTGGTATGTGACAATCCACTGCAAATATGGATGTGTAAACCACACCCTTGGTTTGACATATTTTGTTACTGTGGTATGTGACAATCAACTGCAAATATGCATGTGTAAACCACACCCTTGGTTTGACATATTTTGTTACTGTAGTATGTGACAATCCACTGCAAATATGGATGTGTAAACCACACCCTTGGTTTGACATATTCGATACTGTTGTATGTGACAATCCACTGCAAATATGGATGTGTTAACCACACCCTTGGTTTGACATATTTTCATACTGTGGTATGTGACAATCCACTGCAAATATGGATGTGTAAACCACACCCTTGGTTTGACATATTTTGTTACTGTGGTATGTGACAATCTACTGCAAATATGCATGTGTAAACCACACCCTTGGTTTGACATATTTTGTTACTGTAGTATGTGACAATCCGCTGCAAATATGGATGTGTAAACCACACCCATGGTTTGACATATTTTGTTACTGTGGTATGTGATAATCTACTCCAAATATAGATGTGTTAACCACACCCTTGGTTTGACATATTTTGTTACTGTGGTATGTGACAATCTACTGCAAATATGCAAGTGAAAACCACACCCTTGGTTTGACATATTTTGTTACTGTGGTATGTGGCAATCTACTGCAAATATGGATGTGTAAACCACACCCTTGGTTTGACATATTTTGTTACTGTAGTATGTGACAATCCACTGCAAATATGGATGTGTAAACCACACCCTTGTTTTGACATATTTTGTTACTGTGGTATGTGACAATCTACTGCAAATATGGATGTGTTAACCACACCCTTGGTTTGACATATTTTGTTACTGTGGTATGTGGCAATCCACTGCAAATATGGATGTGTTAACCACACCCTTGGTTTAATATATTTTGTTAATGTGGTATGTGGCAATCTACTGCAAATATGGATGTGTAAACCACACCCTTGGTTTGACATATTCGATACTGTTGTATGTGACAATCCACTGCAAATATGGATATGTTAACCACACCCTTGGTTTGACATATTTTCATACTGTGGTATGTGACAATCCACTGCAAATATGGATGTGTAAACCACACCCTTGGTTTGACATATTTTGTTACTGTGGTATGTGACAATCTACTGCAAATATGCATGTGTAAACCACACCCTTGGTTTGACATATTTTGTTACTGTAGTATGTGACAATCCGCTGCAAATATGGATGTGTAAACCACACCCATGGTTTGACATATTTTGTTACTGTGGTATGTGATAATCTACTCCAAATATAGATGTGTTAACCACACCCTTGGTTTGACATATTTTATTACTGTGGTATGTGACAATCCACTGCAAATATGGATGTGTAAACCACACCCTTGGTTTGACATATTCGATACTGTTGTATGTGACAATCCACTGCAAATATGGATGTGTTAACCACACCCTTGGTTTGACATATTTTGTTACTGTGGTATGTGACAATCTACTGCAAATATGGATGTGTTAACCACACCCTTGGTTTGACATCTTTTGTTACTGTGGTGACAATCCACTGCAAATATGGATGTGTAAACCACACCCTTGGTTTGACATATTCGATACTGTTGTATGTGACAATCCACTGCAAATATGGATGTGTTAACCACACCCTTGGTTTGACATATTTTGTTACTGTGGTATGTGACAATCTACTGCAAATATGGATGTGTTAACCACACCCTTGGTTTGACATATTTTGTTACTGTGGTATGTGACAATCCACTGCAAATATGGATGTGTAAACAACACCCTTGGTTTGTCATATTTTGTCACTGTGGTATGTGACAATCCACTGCAAATATGGATGTGTACACAACACCCTTGGTTTGACATATTTTGTTACTGTGGTATGTGACAATCTACTGCAAATATGGATGTGTTAACCACACGCTTGGTTTGACATATTTTGTTACTGTTGTATGTGACAATCCACAGTAAATATGCATGTGTAAGCCACACCCTTGGTTTGACATATTTTGTTACTGTTGTATGTGACAATCCACTGCAAATATGGGTGTGTTAACGACACCCTTGGTTTGACATATTTTGTTACTGTTGTATGTGACAAGCCACTGCAAATATGGATGTGTTAACCACACCCTTGGTTTGACATATTTTGTTACTGTGGTATGTGACAATCTACTGCAAATATGGATGTGTTAACCACACCCTTGGTTTGACATATTTTGTTAATGTGGTATGTAGCAATCCACTGCACATATGGATGTGTTAACCACACACTTGGTTTGACATATTTTGTTACTGTGGTATGTGACAATCCACTGCAAATATGGATGTGTTAACTACACCCTTGGTTTGACATATTTTGTTAATGTGGTATGTGGCAATCCACTGCAAATATGGATGTGTAAACCACACCCTTGGTTTAACATATTTTGTTACTGTGGTATGTGACAATCTACTGCAAATATGGATGTGTAAAGCACACCCTTGGTTTAACATATTTTGTTACTGTGGTATGTGGCAATCTACTGCAAATATGGATGTGTAAACCACACCCTTGGTTTGACATATTTTATTACTGTTGTATGTGACAATCCACTGCAAATATGGGTGTGTTAACGACACCCTTGGTTTGACATATTTTGTTACTGTTGTATGTGACAAGCCACTGCAAATATGGATGTGTTAACCACACCCTTGGTCTGACATATTTTGTTACTGTGGTATGTGACAATCTACTGCAAATATGGATGTGTTAACCACACCCTTGGTTTGACATATTTTGTTAATGTGGTATGTAGCAATCCACTGCAAATATGGATGTGTTAACCACACCCTTGGTTTGACATATTTTGTTACTGTGGTATGTGACAATCCACTGCAAATATGGATGTGTTAACTACACCCTTGGTTTGACATATTTTGTTAATGTGGTATGTGGCAATCCACTGCAAATATGGATGTGTAAACCACACCCTTGTTTTAACATATTTTGTTACTGTGGTATGTGACAATCTACTGCAAATATGGATGTGTTAACCACACCCTTGGTTTGACATATTTTGTTACTGTGCTATGTGACAATCCACTGCAAATATGGATGTGTAAACCACACCCTTGGTTTGACATATTCGATACTGTTGTATGTGACAATCCACTGCAAATATGGGTGTGTTAACCACACCCTTGGTTTGACATATTTTGTTACTGTGGTATGTGACAATCCACTGCAAATATGGATGTGTAAACCACACCCTTGGTTTGACATATTTTGTTACTGTGATATGTGACAATCCACTGCAAATACGGATGTGTAAACCACACCCTTGGTTTGTCATATTTTGTTACTGTGGTATGTGACAATCTACTGCAAATATGCATGTGTAATCCACACCCTTGGTTTGACATATTTTGTTACTGTTGTATGTGACAATAAACTGCAAATATGCATGTGTAAGCCACACCCTTGGTTTGTCATATATTGTTACTGTTGTATGTGACAATCCACTGCAAATATGGATGTGTTAACCACACCCTTGGTTTGACATATTTTGTTAATGTGGTATGTGACAATCCACTACAAATATGGATGTGCTAACCACACCCTTGGTTTCACATATGTTGTTACTGTTGTATGTGACAATCCACTGGAAATATGGGTGTTAACGACACCCTTGGTTTGACATATTTTGTTACTGTTGGATGTGACAAGCCACTGCAAATATGAATGTGTTAACCACACCCTTGGTTTGACATATTTTGTTACTGTGGTATGTGACAATCTACTGCAAATATGGATGTGTTAACCACACCGTTGGTTTGACATATTTTGTTAATGTGGTATGTAGCAATCCACTGCAAATATGGATGTGTTAACCACACCCTTGGTTTGACATATTTTGTTACTGTGGTATGTGACAATCCACTGCAAATATGGATGTGTAAACCACACCCTTGGTTTGACATATTTTGTTACTGTGGTATGTGACAATCCACTGCAAATATGGATGTGTAAACCACACCCTTGGTTTGACATATTCGATACTGTTGTATGTGACAATCCACTGCAAATATGGATGTGTTAACTACACCCTTGGTTTGACATATTTTGTTAATGTGGTAGGTGGCAATCCACTGCAAATATGGATGTGTAAACCACACCCTTGGTTTAACATATTTTGTTACTGTGGTATGAGACAATCTACTGCAAATATGGATGTGTAAACCACACCCTTGGTTTGACATATTTTGTTACTGTGGCATGTGACAATCCACTGCAAATATGGATGTGTAAACCACACCCTTGGTTTGACATAGTCGATACTGTTGTATGTGACAATCCACTGCAAATATGCATGTGTAAACCACGCCCTTGGTTTGACATATTTTGTTACTGTGGTATGTGGCAATCTACTGCAAATATGGATGTGTAAACCACACCCTTGGTTTGACATATTTTGTTACTGTGGTATGTGACAATCCACTGCAAATATGGATGTGTAAACCACACCCTTGGTTTGACATATTTTGTTACTGTGGTATGTGACAATCCACTGCAAATATGGATGTGTAAACTACACCCTTGGTTTAACATATTCGATACTGTTGTATGTGACAATCCACTGCAAATATGGATGTGTTAACTACACCCTTGGTTTGACATATTTTGTTAATGTGGTAGGTGGCAATCCACTGCAAATATGGATGTGTAAACCACACCCTTGGTTTGACATATTTTGTTACTGTGGTATGTGACAATCCACTGCAAAGATGGATGTGTAAACCACACCCTTGGTTTGACATATTTTGTTACTGTGGTATGTGACAATCTACTGCAAATATGCATGTGTAAACCACGCCCTTGGTTTGACATATTTTGTTACTGTGGTATGTGGCAATCTACTGCAAATATGGATGTGTAAACCACACCCTTGGTTTGACATATTTTGTTACTGTAGTATGTGACAATCCACTGCAAATATGAATGTGTAAACCACACCCTTTGTTTGACATATTTTGTTACTGTGGTATGTGGCAATCCACTGCAAATATGGATATGTATACCACACCCTTGGTTTGACATATTTTGTTACTGTGGTATGTGGCAATCCACTGCAAATATGGATATGTAAACCACACCCTTGGTTTGACATATTCGATACTGTTGTATGTGACAATCCACTGCAAATATGGATGTGTTAACCACACCCTTGGTTTGACATAATTTGTTACTGTGGCATGTGACAATCCACTGCAAATATGGATGTGTTAACCACACCCTTGGTTTGACATATTTTGTTACTGTTGTATGTGACAATAAACTGCAAATATGCATGTGTAAGCCACACCCTTGGTTTGTCATATATTGTTACTGTTGTATGTGACAATCCACTGCAAATATGGATGTGTTAACCACACCCTTGGTTTGACATATTTTGTTAATGTGGTATGTGACAATCCACTACAAATATGGATGTGCTAACCACACCCTTGGTTTCACATATGTTGTTACTGTTGTATGTGACAATCCACAGGAAATATGGGTGTTAACGACACCCTTGGTTTGACATATTTTGTTACTGTTGGATGTGACAAGCCACTGCAAATATGAATGTGTTAACCACACCCTTGGTTTGACATATTTTGTTACTGTGGTATGTGACAATCTACTGCAAATATGGATGTGTTAACCACACCGTTGGTTTGACATATTTTGTTAATGTGGTATGTAGCAATCCACTGCAAATATGGATGTGTTAACCACACCCTTGGTTTGACATATTTTGTTACTGTGGTATGTGACAATCCACTGCAAATATGGATGTGTAAACCACACCCTTGGTTTGACATATTTTGTTACTGTGGTATGTGACAATCCACTGCAAATATGGATGTGTAAACCACACCCTTGGTTTGACATATTCGATACTGTTGTATGTGACAATCCACTTCAAATATGGATGTGTTAACGACACCCTTGGTTTGACATATTTTGTTACTGTGGTATGTGACACTCTACTGCAAATATGCATGTGTAAACCACACCCTTGGTTTGACATATTTTGTTGCTGTGGTATTTGGCAATCTACTGCAAATATGGATGTGTAAACCACACCCTTGGTTTGACATATTTTGTTACTGTAGTATGTGACAATCGACTGCAAATATGGATATGTAAACCACACCCTTGGTTTGACATATTTTGTTGCTGTGGTATGTGACAATCCACTGCAAATATGGATGTGTTAACTACACCCTTGGTTTGACATATTTTGTTAATGTGGTATGTGGCAATCCACTGCAAATATGGATGTGTAAACCACACCTTTGGTTTAACATATTTTGTTACTGTGGTATGATACAATCTACTGCAAATATGGATGTGTTAACCACACCCTTGGTTTGACATATTTTGTTACTGTGGCATGTGACAATCCACTGCAAATATGGATGTGTAAACCACACCCTTGGTTTGACATAGTCGATACTGTTGTATGTGACAATCCACTGCAAATATGCATGTGTAAACCACGCCCTTGGTTTGACATATTTTGTTACTGTGGTATGTGGCAATCTACTGCAAATATGGATGTGTAAACCACACCTTTGGTTTGACATATTTTGTTACTGTGGTATGTGACAATCCACTGCAAATATGGATGTGTAAACCACACCCTTGGTTTGACATATTTTGTTACTGTGGTATGTGACAATCTACTGCAAATATGGATGTGTTAACCACACCCTTGGTTTGACATATTTTGTTACTGTGGTATGTGACAATCCACTGCAAAGATGGATGTGTAAACCACACCCTTGGTTTGACATATTTTGTTACTGTGGTATGTGACAATCTACTGCAAATATGCATGTGTAAACCACGCCCTTGGTTTGACATATTTTGTTACTGTGGTATGTGGCAATCTACTGCAAATATGGATGTGTAAACCACACCCTTGGTTTGACATATTTTGTTACTGTAGTATGTGACAATCCACTGCAAATATGGATGTGTAAACCACACCCTTGGTTTGACATATTTTGTTACTGTGGTATGTGGCAATCCACTGCAAATATGGATATGTAAACCACACCCTTGGTTTGACATATTTTGTTACTGTGGTATGTGGCAATCCACTGCAAATATGGATATGTAAACCACACCCTTGGTTTGACATATTCGATACTGTTGTATGTGACAATCCACTGCAAATATGGATGTGTTAACCACACCCTTGGTTTGACATATTTTGTTACTGTGGCATGTGACAATCCACTGCAAATATGGATGTGTTAACCACACCCTTGGTTTGACATATTTTGTTACTGTTGTATGTGACAATAAACTGCAAATATGCATGTGCAAGCCACACCCTTGGTTTGTCATATATTGTTACTGTTGTATGTGACAATCCACTGCAAATATGGATGTGTTAACCACACCCTTGGTTTGACATATTTTGTTAATGTGGTATGTGACAATCCACTACAAATATGGATGTGCTAACCACACCCTTGGTTTCACATATGTTGTTACTGTTGTATGTGACAATCCACTGGAAATATGGGTGTTAACGACACTCTTGGTTTGACATATTTTGTTACTGTTGGATGTGACAAGCCACTGCAAATATGAATGTGTTAACCACACCCTTGGTTTGACGTATTTTGTTACTGTGGTATGTGACAATCTACTGCAAATATGGATGTGTTAACCACACCGTTGGTTTGACATATTTTGTTAATGTAGTATGTAGCAATCCACTGCAAATATGGATGTGTTAACCACACCTTTGGTTTGACATATTTTGTTACTGTGGTATGTGACAATCCACTGCAAATATGGATGTGTAAACCACACCCTTGGTTTGACATATTTTGTTACTATGGTATGTGACAATCCACTGCAAATATGGATGTGTAAACCACACCCTTGGTTTGACATATTCGATACTGTTGTATGTGACAATCCACTGCAAATATGGATGTGTTAACTACACCCTTGGTTTGACATATTTTGTTAATGTGGTAGGTGGCAATCCACTGCAAATATGGATGTGTAAACCACACCCTTGGTTTAACATATTTTGTTACTGTGGTATGAGACAATCTACTGCAAATATGGATGTGTTAACCACACCCTTGGTTTGACATATTTTGTTACTGTGGCATGTGACAATCCACTGCAAATATGGATGTGTAAACCACACCCTTGGTTTGACATAGTCGATACTGTTGTATGTGACAATCCACTGCAAATATGGATGTGTTAACCACACCCTTGGTTTGACATATTTTGTTAGTGTGGTATGTGACAATCCACAACAAATATGGATGTGGTAACCACACCCTTGGTTTGACATATTTTGTTACTGTGGTATGTGACATTCCACTGCAAATATGGATGTGTAAACCACACCCTTGGTTTGACATAGTCGATACTGTTGTATGTGACAATCCACTGCAAATATGGATGTGTTAACCACACCCTTGGTTTGACATATTTTGTTACTGTGGTATGTGACAATCTACTGCAAATATGGATGTGTTAACCACACCCTTGGTTTGACATATTCTGTTACTGTGGTATGTGACAATCCACTGCAAATATAGATGTGTAAACCACACCCTTGGTTTGACATATTTTGTTACTGTGGTATGTAACAATCTACTGCAAATATGCATGTGTAAACCACGCCCTTGGTTTGACATATTTTGTTACTGTGGTATGTGGCAATCTACTGCAAAGATGGATGTGTAAACCACACCCTTGGTTTGACATACTTTGTTACTGTAGAATGTGACAATCCACTGCAAATATGGATGTGTAAACCCACACACATGGGTTTGACATATTTTGTTACTGTGGTATGTGGCAATCCACTGCAAATATGGATGTGTAAACCACACCCCTTGGTTTGACATATTTGTTAATGTGGTATGTAGCAATCCATTGCAAATATGGATGTGTTAACCACACCCTTGGTTTGACATATTTTGTTACTGTGGTATGTGACAATCTACTGCAAATATGGATGTGTTAACCACACCCTTGGTTTGACATATTTTGTTACTGTGGTGACAATCCACTGCAAATATGGATGTGTAAACCACACCCTTGGTTTGACATATTCGATACTGTTGTATGTGACAATCCACTGCAAATATGGATGTGTTAACCAAACCCTTGGTTTGACATATTTTGTTACTGTGGTATGTGACAATCTACTGCAAATATGGATGTGTTAACCACACCCTTGGTTTGACATATTTTGTTACTGTGGTATGTGACAATCCACTGCAAATATGGATGTGTAAACCACACCCTTGGTTTGACATATTTTGTTACTGTAGTATGTGACAATCCGCTGCAAATATGGATGTGTAAACCACACCCATGGTTTGACATATTTTGTTACTGTGGTATGTGATAATCTACTCCAAATATAGATGTGTTAACCACACCCTTGGTTTGACATATTTTGTTACTGTGGTATGTGACAATCTACTGCAAATATGCATGTGTAAACCACACCCTTGGTTTGACATATTTTGTTACTGTAGTATGTGACAATCCACTGCAAATATGGATGTGTAAACCACACCCTTGTTTTGACATATTTTGTTACTGTGGTATGTGACAATCTACTGCAAATATGGATGTGTTATCCACACCCTTGGTTTGACATATTTTGTTAATGTGGTATGTAGCAATCCATTGCAAATATGGATGTGTTAACCACACCCTTGGTTTGACATATTTTGTTACTGTGGTATGTGACAATCTACTGCAAATATGGATGTGTTAACCACACCCTTGGTTTGACATATTTTGTTAATGTGGTATGTGGCAATCCACTGCAAATATGGATGTGTAAACAACACCCTTGTTTTGACATATTTTGTTACTGTGGTATGTGACAATCTACTGCAAATATGGAAGTGTTAACCACACCCTTGGTTTGACATATTTTGTTAATGTGGTATGTAGCAATCCACTGCAAATATGGATGTGTTAACCACACCCTTGGTTTGACATATTTTGTTACTGTGGTATGTGACAATCCACTGCAAATATGGATGTGTAAACCACACCCTTGGTTTGACATATTTTGTTACTGTAGTATGTGACAATCCGCTGCAAATATGGATGTGTAAACCACACCCATGGTTTGACATATTTTGTTACTGTGGTATGTGATAATCTACTCCAAATATAGATGTGTTAACCACACCCTTGGTTTGACATATTTTGTTACTGTGGTATGTGACAATCTACTGCAAATATGCATGTGTAAACCACACCCTTGGTTTGACATATTTTGTTACTGTAGTATGTGACAATCCACTGCAAATATGGATGTGTAAACCACACCCTTGTTTTGACATATTTTGTTACTGTGGTATGTGACAATCTACTGCAAATATGGATGTGTTAACCACACCCTTGGTTTGACATATTTTGTTAATGTGGTATGTAGCAATCCATTGCAAATATGGATGTGTTAACCACACCCTTGGTTTGACATATTTTGTTACTGTGGTATGTGACAATCTACTGCAAATATGGATGTGTTAACTACACCCTTGGTTTGACATATTTTGTTAATGTGGTATGTGGCAATCCACTGCAAATATGGATGTGTAAACAACACCCTTGTTTTGACATATTTTGTTACTGTGGTATGTGACAATCTACTGCAAATATGGAAGTGTTAACCACACCCTTGGTTTGACATATTTTGTTAATGTGGTATGTAGCAATCCACTGCAAATATGGATGTGTTAACCACACCCTTGGTTTGACATATTTTGTTACTGTGGTATGTGACAGTCTACTGCAAATATGGATGTGTTAACCACACCCTTGGTTTGACATATTTTGTTAATGTGGTATGTAGCAATCCACGGCAAATATAGGTGTGTTAACCACGCCCTTGGTTTGACATATTTTGTTACTGTGGTATGTGGCAATCCACTGCAAATATGGATGTGTTAACTACACCCTTGGTTTGATATATTTTGTTAATGTGGTATGTGGCAATCTACTGCAAATATGGATGTGTAAACCACACCCTTGGTTTGACATATTTTGTTACTGTAGAATGTGACAATCCACTGCAAATATGGATGTGTAAACCACACCCTTGGTTTGACATAGTTTGTTACTGTGGTATGTGACAATCTACTGCAAATATGGATGTGTTAACCACACACTTGGTTTGACATATTTTGTTAATGTGGTATGTAGCAATCCACTGCAAATATGGATGTGTTAACCACACCCTTGGTTTGACATATTTTGTTACTGTGGTATGTGACAATCTACTGCAAATATGGATGTGTTAACCACACCCTTGGTTTGACATATTTTGTTAATGTGGTATGTAGCAATCCACTGCAAGTATAGGTGTGTTAACCTCGCCCTTGGTTTGACATATTTTGTTACTGTGGTATGTGGCAATCCACTGCACATATGGATGTGTTAACTACACCCTTGGTTTGATATATTTTGTTAATGTGGTATGTGGCAATCCACTGCAAATATGGATGTGTAAACCACACCCTTGGTTTGACATATTTTGTTACTGTGGTATGTGACAATCTACTGCAAATATGGATGTGATAACCACACCCTTGGTTTGACATATTTTGTTACTGTGGTATGTGACAATCCACTGCAAATATGGATGTGTAAACCACACCCTTGGTTTGACATATTCGATACTGTTGTATGTGACAATCCACTGCAAATATGGATGTGTAAACCACACCCTTGGTTTGACATATTTTGTTACTGTGGTATGTGACAATCTACTGCAAATATTGATGTGTAAACCCCACCCTTGGTTTGACATATTTTTTCCCTGTGGTATGTGACAAAATACTGCAAATATGGATGTGTTAACTACACCCTTGGTTTGACATATTTTGTTACTGTGGTATGTGACAATCCACTGCAAATATGCATGTGTAAACCACACCCTTGGTTTGACATATTCGATACTGTTGTATGTGACAATCTACTGCAAATATGGATGTGTTAACTACACCCTTGGTTTGACATATTTTGTTACTGTGGTATGTGACAATCCACTGCAAATATGGATGTGTAAACCACACCCTTGGTTTGACATATTTTGTTTCTGTGGTATGTGGCAATCTACTGCAAATATGGATGTGTAAACCACACCCTTGGTTTGACATATTTTGTTACTGTGGTATGTGACAATCCACTGCAAATATGGATGTGTAAACCACACCCTTGGTTTGACATATTCGATACTGTTGTATGTGATAATCTACTGCAAATATGGATGTGTTAACTACACCCTTGGTTTGACATATTTTGTTACTGTGGTATGTGACAATCCACTGCAAATATGGATGTGTTAACCACACCCTTGGTTTGACATATTTTGTTACTGTGGTATGTGACAATCCACTGCAAATATGGATGTGTAAACCACACCCTTGGTTTGACATATTCGATACTGTTGTATGTGATAATCTACTGCAAATATGGATGTGTTAACTACACCCTTGGTTTGACATATTTTGTTACTGTGGTATGTGACAATCCACTGCAAATATGGATGTGTTAACCGCACCCTTGGTTTGACATATTTTGTTACTGTGGTATGTGATAATCTACTCCAAATATGGACGTGTAAACCCCACCCTTGGTTTGACATATTTTGTTACTGTGGTATGTGACAATCTACTGCAAATATGGATGTGTTAACTACACCCTTGGTTTGACATATTTTGTTACTGTGGTATGTGACAATCCACTGCAAATATGGATGTGTAAACCACACCTTGGTTTGACATATTTTGTTTCTGTGTATGTGACAATCTACTGCAAATATGGATGTGTAAACCACACCCTTGGTTTGACATATTTTGTTACTGTGGTATGTGACAATCTACTGCAAATATGGATGTGTTAACTACACCCTTGGTTGACATATTTGTTACTGTGGTATGTGACAATCCACTGCAAATATGGAAGTCTAAACCACACCCTTGGTTTGACATATTTTGTTACTGTGGTATGTGACAATCTACTGCAAATATGCATGTGTAAACCACACCCTTGGTTTGACATATTTTGTTACTGTGGTATGTGGCAATCTACTGCAAATATGCATGTGTAAACCACACCCTTGGTTTGACATATTTTGTTACTGTGGTATGTGACAATCTACTGCAAATATGCATGTGTAAACCACACCCTTGGTTTGACATATTTTGTTGCTGTGGTATGTGATAATCTACTCCAAATATGGATGTGTTAACCACACCCTTGGTTTGACATATTTTGTTACTGTGGTATGGGGCAATCGACTGCAAATATGGATGTGTAAACCACACCCTTGGTTTGACATATTTTGTTACTGTGGTATGTGACAATCTACTGCAAATATGCATGTGTAATCCACACCCTTGGTTTGACATATTTTGTTACTGTGGTATGTGACAATCTACTGCAAATATGCATGTGTAAACCACACCCTTGGTTTGACATATTTTGTTACTGTGGTATGTGGCAATCTACTGCAAATATGGATGTGTAAACCACACCCTTGGTTTGACATATTTTGTTACTGTGGTATGTGACAATCCACTGCAAATATGGATGTGTAAACAACACCCTTGGTTTGTCATATTTTGTTACTGTGGTATGTGACAATCCACTGCAAATATGGATGTGTACACAACACCCTTGGTTTGACATATTTTGTTACTGTGGTATGTGACAATCTACTGCAAATATGGATGTGTTAACCACACCCTTGGTTTGACATATTTTGTTACTGTTGTATGTGACAATCCACAGCAAATATGCATGTGTAAGCCACACCCTTGGTTTGACATATTTTGTTACTGTTGTATGTGACAATCCACTGCAAATATGGGTGTGTTAACGACACCCTTGGTTTGACATATTTTGTTACTGTTGTATGTGACAAGCCACTGCAAATATGGATGTGTTAACCACACCCTTGGTTTGACATATTTTGTTACTGTGGTATGTGACAATCTACTGCAAATATGGATGTGTTAACCACACCCTTGGTTTGACATATTTTGTTAATGTGGTATGTAGCAATCCACTGCACATATGGATGTGTTAACCACACACTTGGTTTGACATATTTTGTTACTGTGGTATGTGACAATTCCACTGCAATATGGATGTGTTAACTACACCCTTGGTTTGACATATTTTTGATAATGTGGTATGTGGCAATCCACTGCAAATATGGATGTGTAAACCACACCCTTGGTTTGACATATTTTATTACTGTGGTATGTGGCAATCTACTGCAAATATGGATGTGTAAACCACACCCTTGGTTTGACATATTTTGTTACTGTTGTATGTGACAAGCCACTGCAAATATGGATGTGTTAACCACACCCTTGGTTTGACATATTTTGTTACTGTGGTATGTGACAATCTACTGCAAATATGGATGTGTTAACCACACCCTTGGTTTGACATATTTTGTTAATGTGGTATGTAGCAATCCACTGCAAATATGGATGTGTTAACCACACCCTTGGTTTGACATATTTTGTTACTGTGGTATGTGACAATCCACTGCAAATATGGATGTGTTAACTACACCCTTGGTTTGACATATTTTGTTAATGTGGTATGTGGCAATCCACTGCAAATATGGATGTGTAAACCACACCCTTGGTTTAACATATTTTGTTACTGTGGTATGTGACAATCTACTGCAAATATGGATGTGTTAACCACACCCTTGGTTTGACATATTTTGTTACTGTGGTATGTGACAATCTACTGCAAATATGGATGTGTAAACAACACCCATGGTTTGACATATTCGATACTGTTGTATGTGACAATCCACTGCAAATATGGATGTGTTAACCACACCCTTGGTTTGACATATTTTGTTACTGTGGTATGTGACAATCCACTGCAAATATGGATGTGTAAACCGCACCCTTGGTTTGACATATTCGATACTGTTGTATGTGACAATCTACTGCAAATATGGATGTGTTAACTACACCCTTGGTTTGACATATTTTGTTACTGTGGTATGTGACAATCCACTGCAAATATGGATGTGTTAAACCACACCCTTTGGTTTGACATATTTTGTTACTGTGGCATGTGACAATCCACTGCAAATATGGATGTGTTAACCACACCTTTGGTTTGACATATTTTGTTACTGTTGTATTCGACAATCCACTGCAAATATGGATGTGTTAACCACACCCTTGGTTTGACATATTGTGTTACTGTGGTATGTGGCAATCCACTGCAAATATGGATGTGTAAACCACACCCTTGGTTTGACATATTTTGTTACTGTGGTATGTAACAATCTACTGCAATTATGCATGTGTATACCACGCCCTTGGTTTGACATATTTTGTTACTGTGGTATGTGGTAATCTACTGCAAATATGGATGTGTAAACCACACCCTTGATTTGACATATTTTGTTACTGTAGTATGTGACAATCCACTGCAAATATGGATGTGTAAACCACACCCATGGTTTAACATATTTTGTTACTGTGGTATGTGGCAATCGACTGCAAATATGGATATGTAAACCACACCCTTGGTTTGACATATTTTGTTACTGTGGCATGTGACAATCCACTGCAAATATGGATGTGTTAACCACACCCTTGGTTTGACATATTTTGTTACGGTGGTATGTGGCAATCCACTGCAAATATGGATGTGTTAACCACACCCTTGGTTTGACATATTTTCTTACTGTGGCATATGACAATCCACTGCAAATATGGATGTGTTAACCACACCCTTGGTTTGACATATTTTGTTACTGTTGTATGTGACAATCCACTGCAAAATGCATGTGTAAGCCTCACCCTTGGTTTGACATATTTTGTTACTGTTGTATGTGACAATCCACTGCAAATATGGATGTGTTAACCACACCCTTGGTTTGACATATTTTGTTAATGTGGTATGTGACAATCCACTACAAATATGGATGTGTAAACCACACCCTTGGTTTAACATATTTTGTTACTGTGGTATGTGACAATCTACTGCAAATATGGATGTGTTAACCACACCCTTGGTTTGACATGATTTGTTACTGTTGTATGTGACAATCCACTGCAAATATGGATGTGTAAACCACACCCTTGGTTTGACATATTCGATACAGTTGTATGTGACAATCCACTGCAAATATGGATGTGTTAACCACACCCTTGGTTTGACATATTTTGTTACTGTGGTATGTGACAATCTACTTCAAATATGGATGTGTTAACCACACCCTTGGTTTGACATATTTTGTTACTGTGGTATGTGACAATCCACTGCAAATAGGATGTGTAAACTACACCCTTGGTTTGACATATTTTGTTACTGTGGTATGTGACAATCTACTGCAAATATGGATGTGTAAACCACACCCTTGGTTTGACATATTTTGTTACTGTAGTATGTGACAATCCACTGCAAATATGGATGTGTAAACCACACCCATGGTATGACATATTTTGTTACTGTGGTATGTGATAATCTACTCCAAATATGGATGTGTTAACGACACCCTTGGTTTGACATATTTTGTTACTGTGGCATGTGACAATCCACTGCAAATATGGATGTGTAAACAACACCCTTGGTTTGTCATATTTTGTTACTGTGGTATGTGACAATCTACTGCAAATATGGATGTGTTAAAGACCCTTGGTTTGACATATTTTGTTACTGTGGTATGTGACAATCCACTGCAAATATGGATATGTAAACAACACCCTTGGTTTGACATATTTTGTTTCTGTGGTATGTGACAATCTACTGCAAATATGGATGTGTTAACCACACCCTTGGTTTGACATATTTTGTTACTGTTGTATGTGACAATCCACAGCAAATATGCATGTGTAAGCCACACCCTTGGTTTGACATATTTTGTTACTGTTGTATGTGACAATGCACTGCAAATATGGGTGTGTTAACGACACCCTTGGTTTGACATATTTTGTTACTGTTGTATGTGACAAGCCACTGCAAATATGGATGTGTTAACCACACCCTTGGTTTGACATATTTTGTTACTGTGGTATGTGACAATCTACTGCAAATATGGAGGTGTTAACCACACCCTTGGTTTGACATATTTTATTAATGTGGTATGTAGCAATCCACTGCAAATATGGATGTGTTAACCACACCCTTGGTTTGACATATTTTGTTACTGTGGTATGTGACAATCTACTGCAAATATGGATGTGTTAACCACACCCTTGGTTTGACATATTTTGTTAATGTGGTATGTAGCAATCCACTGCAAATATAGGTGTGTTAACCACGCCCTTGGTTTGACATATTTTGTTACTGTGGTATGTGGTAATCCACTGCAAATATGGATGTGTTAACTACACCCTTGGTTTGATATATTTTGTTAATGTGGTATGTGGCAATCCACTGCAAATATGGATGTGTAAACCACACCCTTGGTTTGACATATTTTGTTACTGTGGTATGTGACAATCTACTGCAAATATGGATGTGTTACCCACACCCTTGGTTTGACATATTTTGTTACTGTGGTATGTGACAATCCACTGCAAATATGGATGTGTAAACCACACCCTTGGTTTGACATATTCGATACTGTTGTATGTGACAATCCACTGCAAATATGGATGTGTTAACCACACCCTTTGGTTTGACATATTTTGTTACTGTGGTATGTGACAATCTACTGCAAATATGGATGTGTTAACTACACCCTTGGTTTGACATATTTTGTTACTGTGGTATGTGACAATCCACTGCAAATATGGAAGTCTAAACCACACCCTTGGTTTGACATATTTTGTTACTGTGGTATGTGACAATCTACTGCAAATATGCATGTGTAAACCACACCCTTGGTTTGACATATTTTGTTACTGTGGTATGTGACAATCTACTGCAAATATGCATGTGTAAACCACACCCTTGGTTTGACATATTTTGTTACTGTGGTATGTGACAATCTACTGCAAATATGCATGTGTAAACCACACCCTTGGTTTGACATATTTTGTTGCTGTGGTATGTGATAATCTACTCCAAATATGGATGTGTTAACCACACCCTTGGTTTGACATATTTTGTTACTGTGGTATGGGGCAATCGACTGCAAATATGGATGTGTAAACCACACCCTTGGTTTGACATATTTTGTTACTGTGGTATGTGACAATCTACTGCAAATATGCATGTGTAAACCACACCCTTGGTTTGACATATTTTGTTACTGTGGTATGTGGCAATCTACTGCAAATATGGATGTGTAAACCACACCCTTGGTTTGATATATTTTGTTACTGTAGTATGTGACAATCCACTGCAAATATGGATGTGTAAACCACATCCTTGGTTTGACATATTTTGTTACTGTGGTATGTGACAATCCACTGCAAATATGGATGTGTAAACAAGACCCTTGGTCTGTCATATTTTGTTACTGTGGTATGAGACAATCTACTGCAAATATGGATGTGTTAAAAGACCCTTGGTTTGACATATTTTGTTACTGTGGTATGTGACAATCCACTGCAAATATGGATGTGTAAACAACACCCTTGGTTTGACATATTTTGTTACTGTGGTATGTGACAATCTACTGCAAATATGGGTGTGTTAACGACACCCTTGGTTTGACATATTTTGTTACTGTTGTATGTGACAAGCCACTGCAAATATGGATGTGTTAACCACACCCTTGGTTTGACGTATTTTGTTACTGTGGTATGTGACAATCTACTGCAAATATGGATGTGTTAACCACACCCTTGGTTTGACATATTTTGTTAATGTCGTATGTAGCAATCCACTGCAAATATATATGTGTTAACCACACCCTTGGTTTGACATATTTTGTTACTGTGGTATGTGACAATCCACTGCAAATATGGATGTGTGAACTACACCCTTGGTTTGACATATTTTGTTAATGTGGTATGTGGCAATCCACTGCAAATATGGATGTGTAAACCACACCCTTGGTTTAACATATTTTGTTACTGTGGTATGTGACAATCTACTGCAAATATGGATGTGTTAACCACACCCTTGGTTTGACATATTTTGTTACTGTGGTATGTGACAATCCACTGCAAATATGGATGTGTAAACCACACCTTTGGTTTGACATATTCGATACTGTTGTATGTGACAATCCACTGCAAATATGGATGTGTTAACCACACCCTTGGTTTGACATATTTTGTTACTGTGGTATGTGACAATCTACTGCAAATATGGATGTGTTAACTACACCCTTGGTTTGACATATTTTGTTACTGTGGTATGTGACAATCCACTGCAAATATGGAAGTCTAAACCACACCCTTGGTTTGACATATTTTGTTACTGTGGTATGTGACAATCTACTGCAAATATGCATGTGTAAACCACACCCTTGGTTTGACATATTTTGTTACTGTGGTATGTGGCAATCTACTGCAAATATGGATGTGTAAACCACACCCTTGGTTTGACATATTTTGTTACTGTAGTATGTGACAATCTACTGCAAATATGGATGTGTAAACCACACCCTTGTTTTGACATATTTTGTTACTGTGGTATGTGACAATCTACTGCAAATATGGATGTGTTAACCACACCCTTGGTTTGACATATTTTGTTAATGTGGTATGTAGCAATCCACTGCAAATATGGATGTGTTAACCACACCCTTGGTTTGACATATTTTGTTACTGTGGTATGTGACAATCTACTGCAAATATGGATGTGTTAACCACACCCTTGGTTTGACATATTTTGTTAATGTGGTATGTAGCAATCCACTGCAAATATAGGTGTGTTAACCACGCCCTTGGTTTGACATATTTTGTTACTGTGGTATGTGGCAATCCACTGCAAATATGGATGTGTTAACCACACCCTTGGTTTAATATATTTTGTTAATGTGGTATGTGGCAATCTACTGCAAATATGGATGTGTAAACCACACCCTTGGTTTGACATATTTTGTTACTGTAGAATGTGACAATCCACTGCAAATATGGATGTGTAAACCACACCCTTGGTTTGACATAGTTTGTTACTGTGGTATGTGACAATCTACTGCAAATATGGATGTGTTAACCACACACTTGGTTTGACATATTTTGTTAATGTGGTATGTAGCAATCCACTGCAAATATGGATGTGTTAACCACATCCTTGGTTTGACATATTTTGTTACTGTGGTATGTGACAATCTACTGCAAATATGGATGTGTTAACCACACCCTTGGTTTGACATATTTTGTTAATGTGGTATGTAGCAATCCACTGCAAGTATAGGTGTGTTAACCACGCCCTTGGTTTGACAAATTTTGTTACTGTGGTATGTGGCAATCCACTGCAAATATGGATGTGTTAACTACACCCTTGGTTTGATATATTTTGTTAATGTGGTATGTGGCAATCCACTGCAAATATGGATGTGTAAACCACACCCTTGGTTTGACATATTTTGTTACTGTGGTATGTGACAATCTACTGCAAATATGGATGTGTTAACCACACCCTTGGTTTGACATATTTTGTTACTGTGGTATGTGACAATCCACTGCAAATATGGATGTGTAAACCACACCCTTGGTTTGACATATTCGATACTGTTATATGTGACAATCCACTGCAAATATGGATGTGTTAACCACACCCTTGATTTGACATATTTTGTTACTGTGGTATGTGACAATCTACTGCAAATATGGATGTGTTAACCACACCCTTGGTTTGACATATTTTGTTACTGTGGTGACAATCCACTGCAAATATGGATGTGTAAACCACACCCTTGGTTTGACATATTTTGTTACTGTGGTATGTGACAATCTACTGCAAATATGGATGTGTTAACCACACCCTTGGTTTGACATATTTTGTTACTGTGGTATGTGACAATCCACTGCAAATATGGATGTGTAAACCACACCCATGGTTTGACATATTTTGTTACTGTGGTATGTGATAATCTACTCCAAATATAGATGTGTTAACCACACCCTTGGTTTGACATATTTTGTTACTGTGGTATGTGACAATCTACTGCAAATATGCATGTGTAAACCACACCCTTGGTTTGACATATTTTGTTACTGTGGTATGTGGTAATCTACTGCAAATATGGATGTGTAAACCACACCCTTGGTTTGACATATTTTGTTACTGTAGTATGTGACAATCCACTGCAAATATGGATGTGTTAACTACACCCTTTGGTTTGACATATTTTGTTAATGTGGTATGTGGCAATCCACTGCAAATATGGATGTGTAAACCACACCCTTGGTTTAACATATTTTGTTACTGTGGTATGTGACAATCTACTGCAAATATGGATGTGTAAAGCACACCCTTGGTTTAACATATTTTGTTACTGTGGTATGTGGCAATCTACTGCAAATATGGATGTGTAAACCACACCCTTGGTTTGACATATTTTATTACTGTTGTATGTGACAATCCACTGCAAATATGGGTGTGTTAACGACACCCTTGGTTTGACATATTTTGTTACTGTTGTATGTGACAAGCCACTGCAAATATGGATGTGTTAACCACACCCTTGGTCTGACATATTTTGTTACTGTGGTATGTGACAATCTACTGCAAATATGGATGTGTTAACTACACCCTTGGTTTGACATATTTTGTTAATGTGGTATGTAGCAATCCACTGCAAATATGGATGTGTAAACCACACCCTTGGTTTAACATATTTTGTTACTGTGGTATGTGACAATCTACTGCAAATATGGATGTGTTAACCACACCCTTGGTTTGACATATTTTGTTACTGTGCTATGTGACAATCCACTGCAAATATGGATGTGTAAACCACACCCTTGGTTTGACATATTCGATACTGTTGTATGTGACAATCCACTGCAAATATGGGTGTGTTAACCACACCCTTGGTTTGACATATTTTGTTACTGTGGTATGTGACAATCTACTGCAATTATGCATGTGTAAACCACACCCTTGGTTTGACATATTTTGTTACTGTGGTATGTGGCAATCTACTGCAAATATGGATGTGTAAACCACACCCTTGGTTTGACATATTTTGTTACTGTAGTATGTGACAATCCACTGCAAATATGGATGTGTAAACCACATCCTTGGTTTGACATATTTTGTTACTGTGGTATGTGACAATCCACTGCAAATATGGATGTGTAAACAAGACCCTTGGTCTGTCATATTTTGTTACTGTGGTATGAGACAATCTACTGCAAATATGGATGTGTTAAAAGACCCTAGGTTTGACATATTTTGTTACTGTGGTATGTGACAATCCACTGCAAATATGGATGTGTAAACAACACCCTTGGTTTGACATATTTTGTTACTGTGGTATGTGACAATCTACTGCAAATATGGGTGTGTTAACGACACCCTTGGTTTGACATATTTTGTTACTGTTGTATGTGACAAGCCACTGCAAATATGGATGTGTTAACCACACCCTTGGTTTGACATATTTTGTTACTGTGGTATGTGACAATCTACTGCAAATATGGATGTGTTAACCACACCCTTGGTTTGACATATTTTGTTAATGTCGTATGTAGCAATCCACTGCAAATATGGATGTGTTAACCACACCCTTGGTTTGACATATTTTGTTACTGTGGTATGTGACAATCCACTGCAAATATGGATGTGTGAACTACACCCTTGGTTTGACATATTTTGTTAATGTGGTATGTGGCAATCCACTGCAAATATGGATGTGTAAACCACACCCTTGGTTTAACATATTTTGTTACTGTGGTATGTGACAATCTACTGCAAATATGGATGTGTTAACCACACCCTTGGTTTGACATATTTTGTTACTGTGGTATGTGACAATCCACTGCAAATATGGATGTGTAAACCACACCTTTGGTTTGACATATTCGATACTGTTGTATGTGACAATCCACTGCAAATATGGATGTGTTAACCACACCCTTGGTTTGACATATTTTGTTACTGTGGTATGTGACAATCTACTGCAAATATGGATGTGTTAACTACACCCTTGGTTTGACATATTTTGTTACTGTGGTATGTGACAATCCACTGCAAATATGGAAGTCTAAACCACACCCTTGGTTTGACATATTTTGTTACTGTGGTATGTGACAATCTACTGCAAATATGCATGTGTAAACCACACCCTTGGTTTGACATATTTTGTTACTGTGGTATGTGGCAATCTACTGCAAATATGCATGTGTAAACCACACCCTTGGTTTGACATATTTTGTTACTGTGGTATGTGACAATCTACTGCAAATATGCATGTGTAAACCACACCCTTGGTTTGACATATTTTGTTGCTGTGGTATGTGATAATCTACTCCAAATATGGATGTGTTAACCACACCCTTGGTTTGACATATTTTGTTACTGTGGTATGGGGCAATCGACTGCAAATATGGATGTGTAAACCACACCCTTGGTTTGACATATTTTGTTACTGTGGTATGTGACAATCTACTGCAAATATGGGTGTGTTAACGACACCCTTGGTTTGACATATTTTGTTACTGTTGTATGTGACAAGCCACTGCAAATATGGATGTGTTAACCACACCCTTGGTTTGACGTATTTTGTTACTGTGGTATGTGACAATCTACTGCAAATATGGATGTGTTAACCACACCCTTGGTTTGACATATTTTGTTAATGTCGTATGTAGCAATCCACTGCAAATATGGATGTGTTAACCACACCCTTGGTTTGACATATTTTGTTACTGTGGTATGTGACAATCCACTGCAAATATGGATGTGTGAACTACACCCTTGGTTTGACATATTTTGTTAATGTGGTATGTGGCAATCCACTGCAAATATGGATGTGTAAACCACACCCTTGGTTTAACATATTTTGTTACTGTGGTATGTGACAATCTACTGCAAATATGGATGTGTTAACCACACCCTTGGTTTGACATATTTTGTTACTGTGGTATGTGACAATCCACTGCAAATATGGATGTGTAAACCACACCTTTGGTTTGACATATTCGATACTGTTGTATGTGACAATCCACTGCAAATATGGATGTGTTAACCACACCCTTGGTTTGACATATTTTGTTACTGTGGTATGTGACAATCCACTGCAAATATGGATGTGTAAACCACACCCTTGGTTTGTCATATTTTGTTACTGTGGTATGTGACAATCCACTGCAAATATGGATGTGTAAACCACACCCTTGGTTTGACATATTTTGTTACTGTGGTATGTGACAATCTACTGCAAATATGGACGTGTTAAGCACACCCTTGGTTTGACATATTTTGTTACTGTGGTATGTGACAATCCACTGCAAATATGAATGTGTAAACCACACCCTTGGTTTGACATATTCGATACTGTTGTATGTGACAATCCACTGCAAATATGGATGTGTTAACCACACCCTTGGTTTGACATATTTTGTTACTGTGGTATGTGACAATCTACTGCAAATATGGATGTGTTAACCACACCCTTGGTTTGACATATTTTGTTACTGTGGTATGTGACAATCCACTGCAAATATGGATGTGTAAGCCACACCCTTGATTTGACATATTTTGTTACGGTGGTATGTGACAATCTACTGCAAATATGCTTGTGTAAACCACGCCCTTGGTTTGACATATTTTGTTACTGGGGTATGTGGCAATATACTGCAAATATGGATGTCTAAACCACACCCTTGGTTTGACATATTTTGTTACTGTAGTATGTGACAATCCACTGCAAATATGGATGTGTAAACCACACCCATGGTTTGACATATTTTGTTACTGTGGTATGTGGCAATCCACTGCAAATATGGATATGTAAACCACACCCTTGGTTTGACATATTTTGTTACTGTTGTATGTGACAATCCACTGCAAATATGGGTGTGTTAACGACACCCTTGGTTTGACATATTTTGTTACTGTTGGATGTGACAAGCCACTGCAAATATGAATGTGTTAACCACACCCTTGGTTTGACATATTTTGTTACTGTGGTATGTGACAATCTACTGCAAATATGGATGTGTTAACCACACCCTTGGTTTGACATATATTGTTAATGTGATATGTAGCAATCCACTGCAAATATGGATGTGTTAACCACACCCTTGGTTTGACATATTTTGTTACTGTCGTATGTGGCAATCTACTGCAAATATGGATGTGTAAACTACACCCTTGGATTGACATATTTTGTTACTGTCGTATGTGGCAATCTACTGCAAATATGGATGTGTAAACTACACCCTTGGTTTGACATATTTTGTTACTGTGGTATGTGACAATCCACTTCAAATATGGATGTGTAAACCACACCCTTGGTTTGACATATTTTGTTACTGTGGTATGCGACAATCCACTGCAAATATGGATATATAAACAACACCCTTGGTTTTACATATTTTGTTACTGTTGTATGTGGCAATCCGCTACAAATATGGACTGATGAACT
>NW_003152597.1:0-16452 GCF_000003605.2 Saccoglossus kowalevskii
TTTCGCTGAAAAGATTTTTGGGTATTTTGTATGGAATTTATTTTCATTGATTGTTGACGAGTTGAATGTAAAATATAGGAAAAAAGGTATATTCGCTGGATTTTATTTTCACTGGATCATGTTGCAAGCGAAAATAAAGTATTTGACAGTACTCAAATACAGCTTATTGGTATTTCACGTAACACCACAAGGCCCCAACACGTGTTGCTACACGTACAGATCATTATACTCAGGAGGTTCGGCGTCAAACTTCCTCCACAATGGTATGAGCGTAGTCTCTCCATAGAGAGAAGGGTGTGATCTCTCTGAACAAAATTCGAGGTGAATACATGTATAAGTAGTGCAATATCAATAACATGGTATTTGACTGATCGTTTATTTGTAAATTTCCATACAAGACCCAAGTCATAGTTAACACATGATCGTCACATGTTACGATGATATTACTTGTTTACACCACACCCGAACATTATCTTTCAGTCGGCAAATTACCAACCTTGACAACGGTCGTTGTTTTACTACTGCAATAGTATTACAGGCTTATACAGTTACTACATGATCTTACCTTATGTTGGAAATCTAGGGGAGATGTATCTTTCACAGGCGAATGTGTGAGGTATGAGCACCCAGCACCGACTGAAAACGGCCAAGGCATATCGTACTTGTATGAGCTTTTTTTTAGTTTTGATGGGGGCATGGATATGTAGATACTTTTGAGACCTTGCAATTTATTAGATATACTAACAGAACTAACTAAATCAATGATGTGCGGTTGAAATAAGTATAGCAAATTGTCTACCACCGAGAAGTCTGTTATTAATTTCAGTTATTAATTCATTTATGGTTTACACCCCTTGGTATGAATAGAATAGTCCACAACAAATTCCACCAATGGGTATAAGGCGTACCTCACGTGACTATGATAGGCTACGTGATTGGTTAGTAACCGTAATTATGGGAGCCTCAATATTTTAGACTGTTTCGACGATACACTGGTAACAGGACTATACATTTCGAAGTTAATTCGACCCGTCAACTTTAAAGGGCGGTGGTCGCTGCGCAGCCCTGTTAGAATTTCACGTAAGCATACAATACAACTTTATTGGAACACTTACAGACATTATCTTCATTGCAACATTCGTTTTGGTTTGAGCATGAAGTTCAGCACCGAAAACCTGACTATGAATAAAAAAAGAATGTATCAAGTCTGAGGGAGAAATCCATTGCCAAATCCACAAAAGTGCGAAAGTATACAATAATGATTTGTATGTTAATGAGAGTATATAAATGTCGAACGCCGGGTTACTGCGAAATATACATTCATGATGTTTATGGTTATTTTGTTTATTTCTCGGTAAGCAGGCTTTCGCGGCGGTAACCCGGCTTTCGCCGTTTACACGCTCCCATAATATTTTATTTAAATGAAAAAAAATCACCAAGAATTAAAAAAGAGACTATATACAAGTCGAACTAATTAACAAGTACAAAATAATCGGGGGAAATAACCAGGCGACTTTTCTATGTTACTGTGTGTTGAGAGCGACTAAGGTTACTCGCTTATCGCTCAGGTTAGCAGTGATTTCACCAGGGTACAAGGGATGCTATAATCTAGGTAAATATCAATGTGGTTGGGATAGTGGATCTACTGGCGATGTTTTCAATGTCATTGCATGCATTTCCGGAACAGTAGTAGAGACAGGTCTCAAATCCCGAATTATCGGTCGTGCAATCACCATCGGCGTCGGTAGTTTCTTCGTCAGTACAGTATCTTTCGGCAGCATCGGTGAACAGCCCTATTACGAAAAAAGTTAAGACAAGAGTTGTTTTATGACGAAATTTGTTGAGGTTACTGATGTGGATTTTATCACAATGACACTATTTCCACTCCGTTTCTGTTGCGTGCTATATGAAAATGGTGTACCTGTATCGACTTTTATTTGCGACGTCATTTGGCGTCACACGTTTGTGTTACTCAAGTCTATGGGAGGAGCCATAGCTCCACTGTGTCAATTAAAATCATAAGGTCTGAAAATAGCAAATTTAATGATACCAAATGTATCAGAAATGATTGTAATACCATCACAAAGACTAAAAATCGACACAAGAAAAGCTATGGACCCACAGTACAGTAAATTGTTGACGTGAAATTCGAACACGAGCTGCGACATTGAACCCCTACATTGAACAAAGTGTTGGAGAGAGAGAGAGAAGAACAAATCTAAATGCGACAGGTGGTTGGCGTGGGGAATTAGTAACAAAAAGTTGATGATACTCACATGTGTTGTAGGCTACAGTTCTAGTACCACATCCAGAATGTCCAGTGAGGCACGCTATTGGCTCGTGGTTATTTACTAAGTCGTTTTTACATGTGTAGTCGTTGACTTTCGTTTCACAGTAGTAGCACTGGTGATAATCTAGAATACAGGAGGAACGATTGAAATGACATACTATTTGCCAGATTCGTCACGAGATTTCAAAATAATAACGCGAGATCTCGAGATCTCGTGGTAACAAGTTTTGTAGAACGCGCGCGTAGGATGAAAACATTACATACTGACGTCACTATGTCAAAGGGTTTTTTTTCTTTACTCAACAACTCTCGGTGCATTACCGTAGGGCGCCACTGTGCCCGAATATATGAGCCACATACCTTGAAGGTTGTTTTTAAATGAATGGTAAATCTGTGAGCACTTTGTTTGATATTCATTTGCCATACCCAATTTTATTTTCACTTACCCGAGTCATCGGCATTACAGCTGTCCTCGTAATCACATGTACATACATAGGCGCTCTCCGAGGAATCTACGTCATCGTACTCGTCACATTGGTTAGCAGACCACGTGCTGTTCTGTTCCAAAGACGCACAGCCTCGTTCCACCTTCAAATCATACTGACCAACTAACGTATATAAAAAACAAACAATGAAAATAAAGTTGGACGAAAACAGAAGGACTTGCCAACCATAACACTGGCAGGGTTAAGGAATTTACGTTGGCGTGATAATAATACTAATTGAACAGCATATTTGGGGGGAAAAACACTCTTTATTGGAAACATATTAACGCGGAAGGGTCGTCACCTGCACATGCGCGGGAATTGAGCCCAAGCGACGATAACAACGCATGCTAAAAACGCACAAAGGCTCATGGGTAGAGGCTTGATCGTAAACAATGACACTCTATAACCATCTGACGCACGCGCAGGTGACGATTCCCCCGCTTTAAACTCAATAATTTAATATTTTTTCTGTCACCAGCTTGGTGTCAAATTTTGCACGTTTTCTGTATGTGGAGAGAGGTAATGTTGTAGCCAATAGATGGAATTGTTCGATACCTATAATTCTTGATCCAAATATTGCAATTGATGGCTTTGACGGTCAAGGAATTCAAAGTTAAATTTGAAAGTAACTGTGAGTGCAGTGCGCCACCTACGGCGGAACGAGGAGAAAACCACGCTGATTATCCTACTTACACAGGTCTTCACTGTAGTATGCCCACGTATAGCACGTTGTAGAACAAGTGGCCGTCTCCATGGACCCCGGGTTAGTGACACAGTCGTAGTCTGAAAAAATACTAGCCCAAGACTCGTCGTATTCACATTTTATACATTCAAAATCGCCACTAGTACCATGAATCAGACATCCTGTAAAAGAGGAATAGCCAAGTTAATTGCAGGTTTATCCGATTGTCAACGCACTGACATCCCCACCGGTACATTGTCTTTGGGTGGGAGTGCTCCTCGGCCAGTTGAAAACTGGACTCAAGTAGATCGACGTTGAGGCCGCTTCGGTCAAAAAAAAATTGACCCCCCCCCCCCCACACACACACACAAACATACAAGTAGCACACACACGCAACCTCGTGTATCCCGGGGGAAGTTGCATGACACGATTGGTTGAAATAATCGTCTCATTTGCATAAATTAATATTCATGTGCAATGAAAAACTCGTCTTTTTAGTAAAATTGTGCCAAAATGCTTTCCGATAGCACATACATGTTAATTCTAAATTGACTGATTCGTTACGAGCCGAAAAAATAATCGGGAAAATGATGTAAAAGTATTTTTTGAGACACGTTTTCGATCAGACTCCAGCTAACTGTTGAAAGTAAGTACAGGTTTTCTCTTTACCATGATCATAGCAAGTTATGAAATTCATGGCGAATGCAGAAGCACATTTATATTTCACTCTAGCGGCAAAGTACGGCAAAGTAGTGGCAAAGTACTGCCAAGTAGTGGCAAAGAACTGAAAAGTACGGCACAGTATAGGCAAAGTATGGCAAAGTAGTGGCAAAGTAGGGCAAAGTAGCGGCAAAGTACGGCAAAGTAGTGGCAAAGTACTGCAAAAGTAGTGGCAAAGTACTGCCAAGTAGTGGCAAAGAACTGAAAAGTTGCTCAAAATGTATTCGGTGACTTTTATCAGTGACAAGTTGCCTATGTATGCATTTCGATAAACCACATTGTGTGCATGCGCAGTCTGAAATGGAACAGTTTTGAACGCAATAAAATCACCACGCGTAGAATTCGGGCTCAAGCTAGAAATTGTGGCGTCAAACTGGTTGTCGGTTGAATTGTTTTGCAATAGACATAATTTTGGAGCCTGTCTATTTTGTCTATGAAATGTTTCTAAGTTTTGTTGAGGATTATTCTGTCAAGAAATTACTGAAATTATTTCATCTTTTCGTAAACGGGACGTTGTTGCTTAGACGATGGGCTACGGCGACTGACGTCGATACATTCCATTCAGATCGGATGGCGCCCTCTCGTGCCGCCACCCCCCCCCCCGCCCGCCCGCCGGTGAATCCTTTATAAAGGACGAATTGCAAAAGAGGGCGTACTTTAATATGCACTCACTGAGCAGATTCTGTCATGGCTCAGATGACGCACTCATACATAGGCTGCTCTCTGCTACTGTAAAACCATTTATTTTCACTGACATTTAATATTTTGATTTCCGAGTCTTTTCACGTGGCTTTACGAATTTTGCTGAGAAACAATGAGTTCTGTTGTTGTTGTTTTTTATGCTCACGTGAATTTAATCAAGCGAATTTTACTTATCAGCGAAATTAAAACACAGTGAATAATTAATACATTTACAGTATTATTATTAGTATAATCTTTTTTTCAAGTAAAAGCCGACTTCAAATTTTACCACAGGTACTTGAATGAACATTTATTTCTGTAAATTGTTTTTGCACTTATACCTGACAAAAGCTCTATATACATAATAATACACACTACTGAGCATGTTAGTGCGCATATGTGCAATGCATTCTGGGAGACAATCTCCCATGGAGACAGTGAAACACAACAAATTAAATAATTATATGACTTTTTAGAACAACTCACCTAATGAGAACAATGTGACCATAGATATTACGTCGAAGAATGCCATTGTGTTACTCTGAATCGACCTAATCAAAAATAAACATTGTTGTAAATTAACTACTACTAAATTAAGCACATATCCTCGGGGCGGACATCCGGGCATTTTCACCACCTGGCAACCATCGCGGTGAAAACAAAGGCCAACAATTCGCAGAAAACGGT
The DNA here is from genome assembly GCF_000003605.2 of Saccoglossus kowalevskii. Taxonomy (NCBI): domain Eukaryota; kingdom Metazoa; phylum Hemichordata; class Enteropneusta; family Harrimaniidae; genus Saccoglossus; species Saccoglossus kowalevskii. The sequence goes on from NW_003152597.1 coordinate 5,549, forward strand.
ACTTTGGGATGGTTGTTGAGAGTCCCCTGAACAGTGTAACAAGATTAGCCCTACTTGTGTAACATATATGAATTCTGATGTTCAGGATAAATTCAAAGTTGAGTTTCTGTTGTTTTCTTGAATTTTCACCGGCTCGACAGGCGTTCCACGCAGCGCGCACAGAGCCCAAAGAAATGCATGGCACAGTCTTTGCGTTTTTAGCAGGTGCTGTTATTGTCGCTTGGGACTCAATTTCCGCACATGCGCAGGTGACGACCCTCCCGCTTTAATAATTTTATTGAAACCTTATTATATTAGGGAATAATTAAGACTGATTGGTCACGTATAGCACTCAAAGTTTGATGAAACTTAATCAGTATTTGCACCCATCTTTGGTGTTTTGGTTATATCTGATTTGTTGGATAGTTGAATATTCATGACGAAAGTATATTTACTCAAAATGTGACGAAACTTAGAAAAATCATAGGTGTATACTAGTATATCCCATTTATTCGATAGATTCAGCCTCATGCATATTCATGTGGCATGCGATTAGTCAAGGTCAACAAAATTTGAACAAACTTGACGCCAGTAAGTTTCTTTTTTACCCCTGAAAAAATCATTGAATATATTCAATTTATTCTATAGTTTCGGTATCAAGAATATTCATGAGGTAAGTAGATTAGACAAAATTTGACGAAACTTGATCAAACTTTACGGCTGTAATTCTGTAATAATTCTATTAAAACTATTATTACATTTTGACCTAGAGAATTTTTATGAGGTATGTATAATATTCAAAAATTGACGAAATTTGATAAATAATACATGTCATATGAATATTCATGATGCCAAAAAAACGAGAGTGTCGACCTCGCCCCCCCCCCAACAAAAAAAACATCGCCTTTTCTTGTTTGTATTTGTTCCTGACAACGTTTTGTGTCTTGACGTCTCTCTGTATTTGGGACAGCGCGCGACTTCGCTTAGATACGGACCACCTATGAGAGAACGTGGTTCGCCTTTTCTTGTTTGTAATCGGTTCTCACAAAGTTTTGTGTCTTGACGTCTCTCTGTATTTGGGACAGCGCGCGACTACGCTTAGATACGGAACACCTTTGAGGGAACGTGGTTCAGAAATACTCTAAGACAGTCTGACAATGAAGACCCAGTATGTCCTGGCAGACATGAGTTTAATACGTGGCAGTCTTATATTGGACCATGGATGTATCAGTACATCCATGATTGGACGGATGTGCTCTATGATCAGCTCTCCGTATAGAATACTTTTAGTTTAGTGAAGCGCCATTACGACAAGTAATGTAACAGCGAAATAATTGATAGTTCATAATGCCTGATAACATTCTCAAGACAAACAGGAATGAATAACTGATATTTTACAATTTGAACAATCACAGATGTTCGGAGATAACAAGACAGTGATGGTAACCACTCGGACAAACACAGAAGTGCCATGAATGACAGTTTGGTGCTAATTTCAAGTTTCAAAACACGATACTAGTATGCTGGAGAATAAGTTTTTATAATCCCCTTGCCCATCATGATAGATTTACCGTTATGCTAAATTTCTCGGGAAAACCTATTTTTGACATCTCACACATTTTCGTAATTTGATTCACGAAATCAAAATATACACAACACACCTTAGACAATTGTTTGAATGTTTGTGTGTTAATGAGCCACTTGTTTTGGAAGGTTGTCACGGCGACACAAACAATGAAGATGTGCTCAATGACTACAAACAATTCACAGGTTCAATGTAATAAAAATTACAATGCCAAAACGAAACGACCATCCTAAACTCAGACAAGTATAACCTATTACGAGTCTGAGTCCTAAGTTGAGTGTCTCCGAGGGAGTTCAACATGCGCCGTATTCGAAGACCGCGCTTCCTGACCACGAGTCTGCATTACAGTCAAAAATCTCTACTGTAAAATACTTTATTTTAGCTGGAATTAATTTTCGCTGAAAAGATTTTTTGGGTATTTTGTATGGAATTTATTTTCATTGATTGTTGACGAGTTGAATGTAAAATATAGGAAAAAAAGGTATATTCGCTGGATTTTATTTTAACTGAATCATGTTGCAAGCGAAAATAAAGTATTTGACAGTACTCAAATACAGCTTATTGGTATTTCACGTAACACCACAAGACCCCAACACGTGTTGCTACACGTACAGATCATTATACTCAGGAGGTTCGGCGTCAAACTTCCTCCACAATGGTATGAGCGTAGTCTCTCCATAGAGAGAAGGGTGTGATCTCTCTGAACAAAATTCGAGGTGAATACATGTATAAGTAGTGCAATGTCAATAACATGGTATTTGACTGATCGTTCATTTGTAAATTTCCATACAAGACCCAAGTCATAGTTAACACATGATCGTCACATGTTACGATGATATTACTTGTTTACACCACACCCGAACATTATCTTTCAGTCGGCAAATTACCAACCTTGACAACGGTCGTTGTTTTACTACTGCAATAGTATTACAGGCTTATACAGTTACTACACGATCTTACCTTATGTTGGAAATCTAGGGGAGATGTATCTTTCACAGGCGAATGTGTGAGGTATGAGCACCCAGCACGGACTGAGAACGGCCAAGGCATATCGTACTTGTATGAGCTTTTTTTTAGTTTTGATGGGGGCATGGATATGTAGATACTTTTGGGACCTTGCAATTTATTAGATATACTAACAGAACTAACTAAATCAATGATGTGCGGTTGAAATAAGCATAGCAAATTGTCTACCACCGAGAAGTCTGTTATTAATTTCAGTTATTAATTCATTTATGGTTTACACCCCTTGGTATGAATAGAATAGTCCACAACAAATTCCACCAATGGGTATAAGGCGTACCTCACGTGACTATGATAGGCTACGTGATTGGTTAGTAACCGTAATTATGGGAGCCTCAATATTTTAGACTGTTTCGACGATACACTGGTAACAGGACTATACATTTCGAAGTTAATTCGACCCGTCAACTTTAAAGGGCGGTGGTCGCTGCGCAGCCCTGTTAGAATTTCACGTAAGCATACAATACAACTTTATTGGAACAGTTACAGACATTATCTTCATTGCAACATTCGTTTTGGTTTGAGCATGAAGTTCAGCACGAAAAACCTGACTATGAATAAAAAAAAGAATGTATCAAGTCTCAGGGAGAAATCCATTGCCAAATCCACAAAAGTGCGAAAGTATACAATAATGATTTGTATGTTAATGAGAGTATATAAATGTCGAACGCCGGGTTACTGCGAAATATACATTCATGATGTTTATGGTTATTTTGTTTATTTCTCGGTAAGCAGGCTTTCGCGGCGGTAACCCGGCTTTCGCCGTTTACACGCTCCCATAATATTTTATTTAAATGAAAAAAAATCACCAAGAATTAAAAAAGAGACTGTATACAAGTCGAACTAATTAACAAGTACAAAATAATCGGGGGAAATAACCAGGCGACTTTTCTATACTACCGTGTGTTGAGAGCGACTAAGGTTACTCGCTTATCGCTCAGGTTAGCAGTGATTTCACCAGGGTACAAGGGATGCTATAATCTAGGTAAATATCAATGTGGTTGGGATAGTGGATCTACTGGCGATGTTTTCAATGTCATTGCATGCATTTCCGGAACAGTAGTAGAGACAGGTCTCAAATCCCGAATTATCGGTCGTGCAATCACCATCGGCGTCGGTAGTTTCTTCGTCAGTACAGTATCTTTCGGCAGCATCGGTGAACAGCCCTATTACGAAAAAAGTTAAGACAAGAGTTGTTTTATGACGAAATTTGTTGAGGTTACTGATGTGGATTTTATCACAATGACACTATTTCCACTCCGTTTCTGTTGCGTGCTATATGAAAATGGTGTACCTGTATCGACTTTTATTTGCGACGTCATTTGGCGTCACACGTTTGTGTTACTCAAGTCTATGGGAGGAGCCATAGCTCCACTGTGTCAATTAAAATCATAAGGTCTGAAAATAGCAAATTTAATGATACCAAATGTATCAGAAATGATTGTAATACCATCACAAAGACTAAAAATCGACACAAGAAAAGCTATGGACCCACAGTACAGTAAATTGTTGACGTGAAATTCGAACACGAGCTGCGACATTGAATCCCTACATTGAACAAAGTGTTGGAGAGAGAGAGAACAACAAATCTAAATGCGACAGGTGGTTGGCGTGGGGAATTAGTAACAAAAAGTTGATGATACTCACATGTGTTGTAGGCTACAGTTCTAGTACCACATCCAGAATGTCCAGTGAGGCACGCTATTGGCTCGTGGTTATTTACTAAGTCGTTTTTACATGTGTAGTCATTGACTTTGGTTTCACAGTAGTAGCACTGGTGATAATCTAGAATACAGGAGGAACGATTGAAATGACATACTATTTGCCAGATTCGTCACGAGATTTCAAAATAATAACGCGAGATCTCGAGATCTCGTGGTAACAAGTTTTGTAGAACGCGCGCGTAGGATGAAAACATTACATACTGACGTCACTATGTCAAAGGGTTTTTTTTCTTTACTCAACAACTCTCGGTGCATTACCGTAGGGCGCCACTGTGCCCGAATATATGAGCCACATACCTTGAAGGTTGTTTTTAAATGAATGGTAAATCTGTGAGCACTTTGTTTGATATTCATTTGCCATACCCAATTTTATTTCCACTTACCCGAGTCATCGGCATTACAGCTGTCCTCGTAATCACATGTACATACATAGGCGCTCTCCGAGGAATCTACGTCATCGTACTCGTCACATTGGTTAGCAGACCACGTGCTGTTCTGTTCCAAAGACGCACAGCCTCGTTCCACCTTCAAATCATACTGACCAACTAACGTATATAAAAAACAAACAATGAAAATAAAGTTGGACGAAAACAGAAGGACTTGCCAACCATAACACTGGCAGGGTTAAGGAATTTACGTTGGCGTGATAATAATACTAATTGAACAGCATATTTGGGGGAAAAAACACTCTTTATTGGAAACATATTAACGCGGAAGGGTCGTCACCTGCACATGCGCGGGAATTGAGCCCAAGCGACGATAACAACGCATGCTAAAAACGCACAAAGGCTCATGGGTAGAGGCTTGATCGTAAACAATGACACTCTATAACCATCTGACGCACGCGCAGGTGACGATTCCCCCGCTTTAAACTCAATAATTTATTAATTTTTCTGTCACCAGCTTGGTGTCAAATTTTGCACGTTTTCTGTATGTGGAGAGAGGTAATGTTGTAGCCAATAGATGGAATTGTTCGATACCTATAATTCTTGATCCAAATATTGCAATTGATGGCTTTGACGGTCAAGGAATTCAAAGTTAAATTTGAAAGTAACTGTGAGTGCAGTGCGCCACCTACGGCGGAACGAGGAGAAAACCACGCTGATTATCCTACTTACACAGGTCTTCACTGTAGTATGCCCACGTATAGCACGTTGTAGAACAAGTGGCCGTCTCCATGGACCCCGGGTTAGTGACACAGTCGTAGTCTGAAAAAATACTAGCCCAAGACTCGTCGTATTCACATTTTATACATTCAAAATCGCCACTAGTACCATGAATCAGACATCCTGTAAAAGAGGAATAGCCAAGTTAATTGCAGGTTTATCCGATTGTCAACGCACTGACATCCCCACCGGTACATTGTCTTTGGGTGGGAGTGCTCCTCGGCCAGTTGAAAACTGGACTCAAGTAGATCGACGTTGAGGCCGCTTCGGTCAAAAAAAAATTGACCCCCCCCCACACACACACACACACAAACATACAAGTAGCACACACACGCAACCTCGTGTATCCCGGGGGGAAGTTGCATGACACGATTGGTTGAAATAATCGTCTCATTTGCATAAATTAATATTCATGTGCAATGAAAAACTCGTCTTTTCAGTAAAATTGTGCCAAAATGCTTTCCGATAGCACATACATGTTAATTCTAAATTGACTGATTCGTTACGAGCCGAAAAAATAATCGGGAAAATGATGTAAAAGTATTTTTGAGACACGTTTTCGATCAGACTCCAGCTAACTGTTGAAAGTAAGCACAGGTTTTCTCTTTACCATGATCATAGCAAGTTATGAAATTCATGGCGAATGCAGAAGCACATTTATATTTCACTCTAGCGGCAAAGTACGGCAAAGTAGTGGCAAAGTGCTGCCAAGTAGTGGCAAAGACTGAAAAGTACGGCAAAGTAGAGGCAAAGTATGGCAAAGTAGTGGCAAAGTAGGGCAAAGTAGTGGCAAAGTACTGAAAAGTAGTGGCAAAGTACGGCAAAGTAGTGGCAAAGTACTGCAAAGTAGTGGCAAAGTACTGCCAAGTAGTGGCAAAGAACTGAAAAGTACGGCAAAGTACGGCAAAGTACTGAAAGTTGCTCAAAATGTTTTCGGTAACTTTTATCAGTGACAAGTTGCCTATGTATGCATTTCGAGAAACCACATTGTGTGCATGCGCAGTCTGAAATGGAACAGTTTTGAACGCAATAAAATCACGCGTAGAATTCGGGCTCAAGCTAGAAATTGTGGCGTCAAACTGGTTGTCGGTTGAATTGTTTTGCAATAGACATAATTTTGGAGCCTGTCTATTTTGTCTATGAAATGTTTCTAAGTTTTGTTGAGGATTATTCTGTCAAGAAATTACTGAAATTATTTCATCTTTTCGTAAACGGGACGTTGTTGCTTAGACGATGGGCTACGGCGACTGACGTCGATACATTCCATTCAGATCGGATGGCGCCCTCTCGTGCCGCCACCCCCCCCCCCCACCCCCGCCGCCGGTGAATCCTTTATAAAGGACGAATTGCAAAAGAGGGCGTACTTTAATATGCACTCACTGAGCAGATTCTGTCATGGCTCAGATGACGCACTCATACATAGGCTGCTCTCTGCTACTGTAAAACCATTTATTTTCACTGACATTTAATATTTTGATTTCCGAGTCTTTTCACGTGGCTTTACGAATTTTGCTGAGAAACAATGAGTTCTGTTGTTGTTGTTTTTTATGCTCACGTGAATTTAATCAAGCGAATTTTACTTATCAGCGAAATTAAAACACAGTGAATAATTAATACATTTACAGTATTATTATTAGTATAATCTTTTTTTCAAGTAGAAGCCGACTTCAAATTTTACCACAGGTACTTGAATGAACATTTATTTCTGTAAATTGTTTTTGCACTTATACCTGACAAAAGATCTATATACATAATAATACACACTACTGAGCATGTTAGTGCGCACATGTGCAATGCATTCTGGGAGACAATCTCCCATGGAGACAGTGAAACACAACAAATTAAATAATTATATGACTTTTTAGAACAACTCACCTAATGAGAACAATGTGACCATAGATATTACGTCGAAGAATGCCATTGTGTTACTCTGAATCGACCTAATCAAAAATAAACATTGTTGTAAATTAACTACTACTAAATTAAGCACATATCCTCGGGGCGGACATCCGGGCATTTTCACCACCTGCAACCATCGCGGTGAAAACAAAGCCAACAATTCGCAGAAAACGGTACTTTGGGATGGTTGTTGAGAGTCCCCTGAACAGTGTAACAAGATTAGCCCTACTTGTGTAACATATATGAATCTGATGTTCAGGATAAATCAAAGTTGAGTTTCTGTTGTTTTCTTGAATTTCACCGGCTCGACAGGCGTTCCACGCAGCGCGCACAGAGCCCAAAGAAATGCATGGCACAGTCTTTGCGTTTTAGCAGGTGCTGTTATTGTCGCTTGGGACTCAAATTTCCGCGCGTCGCAGGTGACCACCCTCCCGCTTTAATCATTTTATTGAAACTTATTATATTAGGGAATAATTAAGACTGATTGGTCACGTATAGCACTCAAAGTTTGATGAAACTTAATCAGTATTGGCACCCATCTTTGGTGTTTTGGTTATATCTGATTTGTTGGATAGTTGAATATTCATGACGAAAGTATATTTACTCAAAATGTGACGAAACTTAGAAATAATCATAGGTGTATATATCCCATTTATTCGATAGATTCAGCCTCATGCATATTCATGTGGCACGCGATTAGTCAAGGTCAACAAAATTTGAACAAACTTGACGCCAGTAAGTTTCTTTTTTACCCCTGAAAAAATCATTGAATATATTCAATTTATTCTATAGTTTCGGTATCAAGAATATTCATGAGGTAAGTAGAGTAGACAAAATTTGACGAAACTTGATCAAACTTTACGGCTGTAATTCTGTAATAATTCTATTAAAACTATTATTACATTTTGACCTAGAGAATTTTTATGAGGTATGTATAATATTAAAAAATTGACGAAATTTGATAAATAATACATGTCATATGAATATTCATGATGCCAAAAAAACGAGGGTGTCGACCTCGCCCCCCCCCCCCAACAAAAAAAACATCGCCTTTTCTTGTTTGTATTTGGTCCTGACAACGTTTTGTGTCTTGACGTCTCTCTGTATTTGGGACAGCGCGCGACTTCGCTTAGATACGGACCACCTATGAGAGAACGCGGTTCGCCTTTTCTTGTTTGTAATCGGTTCTCACAAAGTTTTGTGTCTTGACGTCTCTCTGTATTTGGGACAGCGCGCGACTACGCTTAGATACGGAACACCTTTGAGGGAACGTGGTTCAGAAATACTCTAAGACAGTCTGACAATGAAGACCCAGTATGTCCTGGCAGACATGAGTTTAATACGTGGCAGTCTTATATTGGACCATGGATGTATCAGTACATCCATGATTGGACGGATGTGCTCTATGATCAGCTCTCCGTATAGAATACTTTTAGTTTAGTGAAGCGCCATTACGACAAGTAATGTAACAGCGAAATAATCGATAGTTCATAATGCCTGATAACATTCCCAAGACAAACAGGAATGAATAACTGATATTTTACAATTTGAACAATTACAGATGTTCGGAGATAACAAGACAGTGATGGTAACCACTCGGACAAACACAGAAGTGCCATGAATGACAGTTTGGTGCTAATTTCAAGTTTCAAAACACGATACTAGTATGCTGGAGAATAAGTTTTTATAATCCCCTTGCCCATCATGATAGATTTACCGTTATGCTAAATTTCTCGGGAAAACCTATTTTTGACATCTCACACATTTTCGTAATTTGATTCACGAAATCAAAATATACACAATACACCTTAGACAATTGTTTGAATGTTTGTGTGTTAATGAGCCACTTGTTTTGGAAGGTTGTCACGGCGACACAAACAATGAAGATGTGCTCAATGACTACAAACAATTCACAGGTTCAATGTAATAAAAATTACAATGCCAAAACGAAACGACCATCCTAAACTCAGACAAGTATAACCTATTACGAGTCTGAGTCCTAAGTTGGGTGTCTCCGAGGGAGTTCAACATGCGCCGTATTCGAAGACCGCGCTTCCTGACCTCGAGTCTGCATTACGGTCAAAAACCTCTACTGTAAAATACTTTATTTTAGCTGGAATTAATTTTCGCTGAAAAGATTTTTTGGGTATTTTGTATGGAATTTATTTTCATTGATTGTTGACGAGTTGAATGTAAAATATAGGAAAAAGGGTATATTCGCTGGATTTTATTTTCACTGAATCATATTGCAAGCGAAAATAAAGTATTTTACAGTACTCAAATACAGATTATTGGTATTTTACGTAACATCACAAGGCCCCAACACGTGTTGCTACACGTACAGATCATTATACTCAGGAGGTTCGGCGTCAAACTTCCTCCACAATGGTATGAGCGTAGTCTCTCCATAGAGAGAAGGGTGTGATCTCTCTGAACAAAATTCGAGGTGAATACATGTATAAGTAGTGCAATATCAGTAACATAGTATTTGACTGATCGTTCATTTGTAAATTTCCATACAAGACCCAAGTCATAGTTAACACATGATCGTCATGTTACGATGATATTACTTGTTTTTCACCACACCCGAACATTATCTTTCAGTCGACAAATTACCAACCTTGACAACGGTCGTTGCTTTACTACTGCAATAGTATTACAGGCTTATACAGTTACTACATGATCTTACCTTTTGTTGGAAATTTAGGGGAGATGTATCTTTCACAGGCGAATGTGTGAGGTATGAGCACCCAGCACGGACTGAGAACGGCCAAGGCATATCATACTTGTATGAGCTTTTTTTTAGTTTTGATGGGGGCATGGATATGTAGATACTTTTGAGACCTTGCAATTTATTAGATATACTAACAGAACTAACTAAATCAATGATGTGCGGTTGAAATAAGCATAGCAAATTGTCTACCACCGAGAAGTCTGTTATTAATTTCAGTTATTAATTCATTTATGGTTTACACCCTTTGGTATGAATAGAATAGTCCACAACAAATTCCACCAATGGGTATAAGGCGTACCTCACGTGACTATGATAGGCTACGTGATTGGTTAGTAACCGTAATTATGGGAGCCTCAATATTTTAGACTGTTTCGACGATACACTGGTAACAGGACTATACATTTCGAAGTTAATTCGACCCGTCAACTTTAAAGGGCGGTGGTCGCTGCGCAGCCCTGTTAGAATTTCACGTGAACAAACAATGTATTTTACACGCATTGTATACGTCGCTATGAGTCCCATATCGAACAGGACGAGACGCGACGACCACCGCTCTTTAAACAATAAGCTAAAGTGGTTACGGGAAACATTTACGTACTTAATTAAATAGAATGTTTCATGAAATATGAAAAGCTACGAATATATATTTTATGATTGTCAGCCATCGTAATGTCAAATATACAGACGAGTCAGATTACTGAGACTTGCGAGCGGTGGAAATAAAAATGGCGGTATGTTGGCAGCTTAGACGGACAGGGTAATTTTAGTCCTGAATATTTAATAAAATATTAATT